>VWPW01005245.1:252340-349805 GCA_013389825.1 Crypturellus undulatus | reverse complement strand
CGCAGCGCTGCGCGGCGCCGCCTCCTCCTCGCCGCCCGCAGCCGCGCAGCGCCGCGCGCAGAGGCGCCTCTGGTGCAGCCGGGCGGCACCTGGAAAACTATTGAGGAAAACCCGCTGCTAACTCCAATGAACTGCTTACACAGGGACTGCAAGCACGTAACTTGGTTAAATAGGTGCCATAAGTGGAAATAAATAGTCTTTAAAATTGCTTAAAAGGCTAAATTAAGGCACTCTAAAAAATATAGTTATTTTCCTAATCATTTTTTTTTTTTTTCCAACTCATCCACAGACAGTCCGAACTGTTTCACCAGACTGCAAACATCTTCAGTACAAGCATGTGCAAGTTAAGGGGCAGTCCCTCAAATGGCACCTGCTTTTTCATCCACTTGACACATTTCCTCTCCCTGGGAACTGAGGCCATTATTCATGGATGGGGGATGCAGCACTCCTGTTCACTCCATAGGTCACAAAAGCAGAGCAAGCAGCCAAAGTTTGGTCACAAGAGCTCTCCCACATGCCCACTCCACACATCTCAGAGAGAAGCGGCATTCGTGACATGAAAACACCAGCCACCAAACAGGATTTTGGGCACTTCTGTCAAGAATGGTATCAGATGGCTTAAAATCAGACGTTAACAGCTGCAGTGATTCAAATTCTCCCTGCTGCAGGGCAAACCACAGGCAAAATCTTGCTGAGTTGCTCCTGAGCTAACACAGCACCTTGTGCTGGAGCGCAGCCTGGAGCACCTCAGAGCAGTCGCACAGAGCTGAAACAGCAGCAAACGCAGCAGGGCAAACAAGCGCCCTGCAGCACCACGGTGCTGAGGATCCCAAATCCTGCCCTCCCGCTCCCAGGCCTGTGCACAGGAAAGGGGGTCTCCCTGCCCTGCCAGCTCACCTCAGTGCTGGCACCAGCAAAACACAGGGCTGGAACAGCTCAAAAGGCCTGGCAGGAAGCCACAAAGCCACAAGACAAGTAAGATAGCAACGGTTAAACTCCAAATTCAGAGGAGCATGGAAAACTCTCATCTAAGCATGTTTTAGCCAGTGCAGATTTGCATAGTGGTAGCAGTACCGCTGCATCCCCACCCTGCTCTCATACCAGGGCAGCAGGTATACGAAACCTCCCGTGCATGCAGCATGCCCATCCCCGCTAAGAAGCGCTGCCATCACCCTGGCATCGTGGTGCTTGCAAAGAAACCCGAAAGCTGCTACCCAGGTAGGAGAGAACAGCAATAGCAGCAGCAACCTCTGCCGGCTGGCCTCCGCACACGTGAAAGGCTTTTATTCCACAGCCTGTAGTGACAAGCTGGTTCCAAAGTGAGGGAGCTTCAGCGCTTTCCTCGTGGGAAGAGAAGCCGGCTCCTCGCCCTGCCAGAAGCACTGCCGCAAGCTGCCAGCCCCCCAGCTCCCACCTCGCTGTGGCATTTCTAGGAAGGAAGCAGCGCAAGCTGCCTCAGACTGACGGCACTAACTTGGGCTCTATTTGACGTACATTTGGAGGCAAGTGAAAATTAAAACAGAAATCAGATAGTCCTAACAGAACTATGCAATCCCAGGCAGGATTTTACAAGATGCAGCAACCCTGAAACTTTGTTTCAGATGCAGCATATTCAAAAGCTATGTGAAAACAATTTTCTGTAGAACAGGGACACTTCAGCATTGGACAGTTTTAAACAAAACATACCTCTAGATTTTATTATTTGCATATAAAGAAAAGAAAGAAAGAGGAATGTCTTATATTGGAAGAACTTAATGGCTGCCAGCAAGCCATCAAACAAATGCCATAAAATAAATGCCAGAGCTGGCTCTGCCTAATCCAAGGGCTGAACATGCCCTAGCTGAATGCATGGAGCAATACAGACCTTTCTTTCAGAACTGCATGAGCTAGAAGCAGCAGAAGTTACCATGCAGAAGATCCACCACCTGATCCTGCTGCAAAGAAGTGACCGGGCAGGACCTGGAGCTGCCTATAAATGACAGTGTGTGAAAGCAGCGCTGCTGGGTGCGACCCTGGGAGGAGGCAGGACAGCTGCTCAGGCAGCAAATATCAACACAGAGGTAGAACTGGAAGCTCTGAATAAAGGAACAGACTGTTACCTATTTCTTGTATTCAGGAAGGAAAAGGACTTGCTCCCAACTCTTTTTTTTCCCCTCCCCTTTGTAAAGAAATCGGGCAGATAGAAGCAATTCCTGCAATGCACACAAACCAATATCTTATTTGCACTCCTTGTATCTAGCTTGGAGTCCTTCGGGGCTCTTTGCTAACAGACTGGCTGATCAATTGGACCAAATGCACAAGATGATTTCCTCCAAAATCTTAAAAGAAATAAGACATGTATTACCACAGGGAGATGCAGCTGAGAATGTGAGACAGAAAACATACTAACAGTTATTTATTTAGATGTAGACCTGAATGGCAATATGTATAAACAGCTGTCTGCCAGTCCCCTATCTTCTTCTTCCCAGCTCAACTCTATTTTTAATTATATTATTTTTCCCCCCATACTTTCTTCCCAGTTCCAGTTTAAAGAACAAAGCTGTTTCTTGCTTTATTTCACTCCCTAGTATCTCTGACAATTATGTGACCAGCACATTATACAGCCACCCTGGTTGTGGTTTTAATGCCTGCAAAAAATAGTGTTCTATAAAGCTTGCTTGTAAACACACCTTAAAAAGAGAGGAGAGGAAAGGCTATCAGTAGTTACCTTAAAGAGTGGATTGATTTTTCAAGTGCATGTGTGGTTTGTTTTAATATCAGAAACTGTGGAGTTCAAAGGCAGATGGGTGCTGAAATCCATTTTATTTGTTATTTGGGATGTAAGGCTGTTTCCCAAGCAGTGTTTCCTCTCAAGGCTATCAGACACACAGGGCAATTTAGGCTGGAAGGTAGCTCCATATGTCAACGTGGCACAATCCCCTACTCAACGCACTCGCTGTGATTTCCTCCTCCCCAGTATCTAGTCAGAATTTGCCTTGCTGCAACTTGTCACCAAGGCAAAACACACTTGCACAGTTAGGAAAAACAAGTACAGGCTAAAGAAATATTTTTTTCCATCTACTTTTTCATCTACTCTTTTTTAACCGCTTCTTAACTCACTGCCCCATTCTCTTTCCAATGTTATTTCTCACGTGACAAATATCAACTGGTGCCATAAAAATGTTAAGAAATTAGGATGTTGCAATATAAAACTAGAAATGTGCAAATACATATTTTTTGCTGCGCAGTGGTGAATCAGTAGAGAAAGATGGCCATTCATATTTCTAAGTTAATTACCCAGCCCTTTTAAGTTCTGTTATTAAATAAACACATTGAACTGCTAAAAGTTTGGAATTTCTAAACTAGTAATTATTATTCATGTGCTTAATAAACATTAAGTTATTAGAATAAATTTTAAATAGTCCTACCCATGATCTTAAATTACATGGTTACCCTTCTGAATTTGACACTGAAGAGCATATTCTGCTGGGAGGAGATTCTCTTAACATTATTCATAGTGATTCTTCCTATGACAAACGGCTTTACTTTATGAGCTCAGCTCAGAGCTGAACATACCACCAAGTTTCTACCCTTCAACTCAATGAAAATAAAACACCCTGCAACACACTATCATGAAGGGAATTTACTCGAGGGAAATGTTGTGGTTGAGGTCTAATGATTGATGATAATTAGCATTCTTCAGCAATTAAACGTAGTATTTGCTTGAAAGGCAGTACTTGGGAGCAACTCCATGCAAGTATAATATTTACTAACTGAGCATACAGGATAAGAAAAGCAGGAAAAAAAATGAAAATTGACAGCTCAGAAGAAAGTAGAAAATGACAAACGCAGAGAAGGATTTGTCTTAGGATAGTGTGGGGGAAAAACCATAAACAAAAAAAACAGACATGTCTTTAATCAGGGTTATGTGGCTACCACTAAAACTAGTCCAGCTACCCTTAAACTAACAGTAGATTCAAAAATTATGCTGGCAAAACAAAACGGGGCTGCTAACTACCACTGCTGCAGGCATCCTGTGAATGGCACTGTTATTTGTATTGCTTTTCCCTTTAACCTCAGCTTCTGGTTACATGTCTTACAATGTTTAGTTAATGGTTTGTGAAAGCATAGTTACAATCTGAAAGCACAGGCATTTCATTCCAAATTGCCCCTCTGTATTTCAAGTACCATAACAAAGCCTGTACTGCACAGCAGTCCTACTGTAACACATTGCCTCTGTGCGTGGCAATACACGAAGGTGAGCTGAAATGAATTAGCTATTAATTACATTGCACTGCTTTCAGGAGACAATTAACATTTTTACCTGTTAAGTAAGTCACAAGACAAAAAAAAAATAGCAATTAAGAGATCCTTAAATGATGAAATTCTGAAACCTAAAGAATAGCCTGAACAGTGAAGGTAGTATTAGCCTTTCTTTTTCTGGAGGAATCATTCCCTATATTTTAAAATAATACTTAAAAGGTGATTTTAATACCATGTTTGGGAGACTCATTTTGACATAGTTGTATTTTACTAATAGTTTTGTGTCTACCAGGCTAGGAATAACATTTCATAGGTGAATTCAAGTTGCTGTTCTGAAAGCACAGCAGGACATAGAAAGTGTATGTTGCAAAGGATTCTAACTATCTTGGCAAAAGCATAAAGCTCAGTCTGTATTTATAGTAATTCGTTCATTTCACCATAGCTTGAACAACAAACTTTAAGGCTACTAAAAAACAACAAAAATTCAAAACAAAAAAGATTACTTACTTTTACTTTTCAACTACTGCAAGAAAAGAAGTTCTCTTGAAAACAACAGGATAGTGTTGGGAAAGAGAACCGACTCTTATTTCGTGAGTTCACATGATGAATAATCTGCCATAGCCTCAAGTAGGTAGTGAAGCTCCTATGTCTGCACAGCAGCAACCACTGAGGCACCAACACAAGCATCACAACCTAATGTTACTAGCGGTGTGCTTTAACCATGCACATCTGCCAGCCTTGCAGCACCACATGCTTGCATGCGCCAATGGAGAAAAAAAAAAAAAAGCTGAAGTACCTAACACACNAGAAAAAAAAAAAAAAAAAAAAAAGCTGAAGTACATAACATACAAATGTAATTGTAATTCTTCTGCGTTACCTTGCTGTATTTGTGCCCAATATTATTTAAATTCTCCCTAAAGCATTGCCTCTACTTCATCCCTAAAATATAACTGAGAAGTCCCTGCTTAGGGGCCACGCTTGTACAAACCACTGTATGACCAGCCACCCCTCCAATTTCTCCTCCATGTCAATAGAATTAAAAAAAAAAAAAAAAAAGCTACAATCTTGTCTACTTACTTTTAATCAAAACAGGTACTCACACAGCACACAGGATGGACTAATGACAGAAAATACTCCTGAATTCATGAGCTAGTCATGACTACTGTAACTGTGCAGCTGTTCTGAAAGCTACAACATAAGCAGCATTGGTACAGCTATTTTATCTTTTCTCTCAAAAGAGTTCTAAAATCTTCCAGAATTATTCATTTCTATTTTACTAAAAATTGTTGCTGGTAATTACGTGACAAGTGCCCAGATGCATCCCACGTGGATTCAGATGCAGGTGCTATGGGTGCTGCCCCAGTTAAGCCGCAATAGCAGGTTCTCCTGGAACAGCCAGGCCGGAGGGCTGGTCAGAAAGGCCTTCCACATTGCATGTAGGCTCATGTTTTGAGCTGCTTAAAAATGACATATTCCCTTTCCTTTAATAGAGTATTTAAACATTTTCTTTAGTAGAGTTTTTAAGATAATGTTTGCTCAAGGAGACAAGAAGGGCTATGGACTCATATAAGCCCTGAGAAACAGGAATCATTTAGGAGAAAGAGCCATAGCTCCAGTTGCTGCTGCAGACAAAGGCAGGGGAGAACTAAGTTCTCCTTACTGCTACTGAGCAACATGCAGTACCAGTAACAAATCTAAACTAGTAACACCAATCCCTCCTGTTTCCTGAGAACAATAAAGCTTAAAACAACCCAAGCAAATCTGTGATTTTTGGAAAACTATCTTTAAGCAAAGGTGTTACTCAGGATTACTAATTTGCCACCTCTGTGAAGAAGTGGTAAAGATGACTAGGAAAGGATGGGACATGAAAACTATTTATAAACTGACATGTGGCACAATTTCTTTTTCTGTATTTTAGGCTCAGCTTCTTTTCCACCCTCTTTTCCTTGCAGCTGGAACTGCTGGAGAGCTGGTGCTCACAGGCTCGTGCCACAGCAGAATCTCTCAGCACACGATTGCTTCAAGAGCCAGGGGAGGGAAAGGCCTGGGAACAGCTTCCTGCAAAACTCTGCAAAGAGGGAAAACTCAGCAAACACCCGCCTAGCTGGACTTCTTGGTAACCCACAGAAGCAAGTGACATGAGATGATGTACTGAGAAAAAATTAGTGATTTTTTCCCCAGAGTTAGACTAGCTAATTAAAATTTCTAAAAATCATCTAACATTCAATAACTATTTTTCAGGCTTAATAGCATCTAAATACATTGAACTTCCATTAATTAGAGAATTTCACCTTAAATTAGTTTGACTGTATTACATAATGAGTACATTTATTTTTATAGCTGGAAATTGGCACATGTAAAATGTTATGTGATTTGAGAAAACAGTTTTGATATTTCTTTTTTTGAATAAACTGTCATAGTTCCATCTCTCCAAGAAAAAAAGAAATTAAATACATATCTTGTCACTATTGAAAACAGTTTAAATATCCCCTTGATGAAAAAGTAATAGAATTGAAGAATTGAATTTTAACTTTTACAGTCTACAATCTCTATTCTTTAAGATGTCCAAACAGAGATACACTAATGACTTTCCTTTTTTTTGTGCCTTTATTCCACTTTCCAAATTCTGCTGGTATATTATCACATTGCCTTAGAAAACCTATAACTGAATAGATATATTTTTAAAAGTATCTTTTCTATAGCTTGATTTTAGGTCTTGCAAAAATAAACCAAATATTTGAAGTCAAAGTTGATATGCTAATGTCTTTAGAGAAAAATCAAAGAAAAAAAAATCAAAACAGATAAGCTGTGCTTCCATGAAAAAAATATCGTACAAATAGTGTAAGCAACTACCAATTAATTTCTATCACTTAGTTTTAATTCTATGATGCATCTACTTGTACAAACATTAACATCGAGACATGTCACCTATCTGCACGCCCTATCCCATTCAATTAATGGGCAAATCATCTTGGGAATTGCTAAATCCCAAGCAAAATATAGTATTTTTGAAACAAAATGCAAGCCATTTGGAAAGGACAGTATCATGAAATAAGAGGTCAAGTCTATAAGTTCAAGTCTAACTTCTTTCACCAATATTCAGACATAACCTCTTCCTTCTGCCCAAAATCATAGTTTAAAGCTTAGTGCAAATCTCTTCATATATTTTGATGAAACATCACATATATACACCCCGTACTTGGCATACAAATGTACCAAAAATAATGACTACTGGATGCTGTGCCAGGAAGAAATGCCATATGGGAAGCAACGGAGCTCTACCTGCTATAACTTTATAGCATGCTAGTGGGTAGCTTTTCACATGGCCATTGGAATTTTAAAGGGGTTTGGAGAGGAGCACAGCGTTTGTACAGCATCCTTCTCCCCAGCAGGCCACTAATGTTCTTCTGCAGAAGGAACTGAGCATAATTTGTTCCATACTTTTAATGAAAGATAAGATAAAAGAATGACATGACAGAAATAGAGCTATTGGGAGCAAAACTCAATTAGTAACCTTCAAAGCAATCTTACAGTAAGAAAAAAACAGAGAGACAGTTATCAATAGCACTAAGCAAAAAATATGCTTCCCAGATCAGGAGCATTTGCCTATACCTTATTTACAGCCATCCATCAAAAAAAACAAAAAACAAACAAACAAAAAAAACCCCAGAAAACAACAGTTAAAATACTCTAATATACTAAATACAATGCATATGAAATAAAATTACAACAGGAGTTGTTATAGGCTTAATGAAGTTGTCTGCATTTGTTTTTGCACACAAGTTGTAAAAATACTTAATAGCCAAAAATCTCTCATAGAAACTGAGTAAGAGAAGATGAAAGAATTTATTTTTCTACTTATGTACTAATCAAAGTGCTCATGAGGAAAAGCTTAGCTATATTTCCTCTCCTTCCAAAAAAGGTTCTTTGTAAAACAAAGCAAGAAAGTGAGGGGAAAATATGGTTACATTCAAAAAGCTATATTTTATTGTTATGGCAACTGATGTGCTAAAAATAAAGAAATAAAGTTGTTATGGCAACTAGAATTTTAAAGGCAGTCAAAAGTAGAATAATCAAACATTCTGCTGGCTTAAAATGTAACATCTATGACTCAATTTTCAGAAGGAGCTTGAGAGACAAGCAGTTTCTTTTTTTGATTCTCCTCTGGAGCCCACAATTAGCACAAGTTCCAGTGAACTCCACAGAATAACAGAGAGGGAGGAAATAAAGGTGAAAAGAAAATGAGTCCCTCAAAGTTCTCATGGCCAGAGAGAAGAAATATAGACTGCATGCTACCTAATTAATGTCTGGGCAATCTTATCTAGATCCAGGAAACAGAGCAGCTTATTATAAAAACAGCAAAAAGACAGCACTTATAGCAGTCATTATAGATGATATATAACTAAAGGTCACTTAATAATTTCAAATTAAGCAGTGAAAAGTTAAGGAATACCAAAATTCATCTGTTTGAACAAGCCGAGTTCTGCCTTTTATATGGATGGTATTATCAATAAGACTATAATTACAAGAACGTAATATATTTTAATTTCTGATACATGCTAGTTCATCGTTTTAGGGCTCCTAAAGCCCACACAAGCATATCCATTGATACAATCTTAAAAAATTCCCTCCCTCCTATCGAACATTTGACAGATGTTCAAATTGCTACTTTTATAAAAAATTAATAGATCTTTGCACTGTAAGACTTTGCAAGCCCCAAATTCTGCTAAGCTTTAATTAATGTTATGTGAAATACTTAAAGGGTACTTCAAAATTATGACTAAAAGCAGTAATTTACACGGGAAATATTTTGACTGGAACCATGTATGAGACACACAGCTTTCCAACACGGGCCCGCAGAGTAACACAGTGTGTGCCTGACACGCGTCTTCACTGCAGGGCCTCAGGGCTCTTGCGAGCGCTCCTCCAAACTCCCTGCTGACCAACAGGACTCTCTCTGCGCAGCCCACCAGAGCTCCCAGCCTGTGGAAGGCAGCCTGGCAAAGAGTCCAGATCGAAGCCACGATCATTTGTGCTAAAGGGAAAGAGTCCAATCAACTCCTTACTGCAGCACATAAATCATATGATCTTTGTAGTTGCACATCCTTGTAGTTTTGCTTCAATAACATCAGTATTAACCCATGAGGCTACTTAAACACTTAAATTATTTCTTTTTAAGCATCACAAGAAGCCATTGGTATTTCTAGAGATGCAAAGAAGAAAGCAGCAAAACACATTAAATAATGAATCTGTGACAGAGTCAAGAACTTCTACAGAAGAAATTAAGTCTAACAGTCACCAGGCATAAATTATTAAATCCTAGACAAATTGAAATCAAAGTTTTAGAAGTCTGTGTAACTCTTAAGACAAAGAGATCAGGTTGCCTTTTTCCAAGGTTTGCTGCTGACTCAAAACAGCTACAAAAACCAGCTGTTTCAACAGGAGCTTTCTAGGAAATTACTTTCCTCATTACGGAGCATTCTGAGCACAATAAAGTGTATGGCTGCCTTAAGCATAACCCTTTTAAGTTCAAAGGCAGGATGCAGCAGCTCATACAAACAAAAAACAACACTTACATATGCAATGATATCCTTCATTGTTCCTATTTAGCATCTAGTGATGACATTTCTTTTTCTAAGTGAACAAGTAGTCCTTCTACACAGCATAATCAAAAGCATCCTAAAGGAATATTTATTCTAATACGTGCAAGCAGATGTAATTCCTAATACACGTTTCTACGTTCATAATTTGTCATGCAAGAACTGGAGAGCAGCAAGTAGTTGCATAGAAAGGTGAAGGAAACCCTGGCAAGCAGGAGGAGGAAGACAAAAGGTGCGTTTTGTAATTGCATTTACCAACTGATGACTGTACAGCGCAGCTACCGACCAGTCATTCCAAATTTGTCTGCAATACAAGTAACAAGAAACATATGTAATTAGCTTGCAGCTTTACATTAACCTAATGAAGGCATCTTCAGGCTGCCAAGGCAAAGGGGGTCCAGCAGCCCTTAAGTGATAGCTCCAGAGACATACGAATTTGGAGACAAACCAAGACACGCAGGGAAGGATTTTTCCAAAGAGGGACCTACGAGCTGCTGGGATGCATGAGCCTTGTGAATTCCCATCGAGAAGCCCTTCTAGCAAGGGCATGCAGTCTGAATAAGCTGCAGCTTCAAACTGCACCATTGTATGAGACGAGCTAGTTTTACACTGAGGCTGTATACTGGACTACCTAGTCAAAAAAAGATTTGACTTTTAAACTGAACTATTCTTGAAACAAAACGGTCACATCACCATGGTATTCTTTAGACAGCATATGGTTAAAAAGATAAATCTGAAGGTCCGTATAGCAAACATTTAGCTGTCAGTTTAAAAAAAAATAACTGATTAAAATTCACAATCAGAAAAAAAAATCTTAGCTGCCAAAATATTTAGATATGTCCACAGAAACCTACATAAAAGATTTTTAGAAGGTGTCGAAGTGCTATCTTGCTGCAACTGATCTCCTGCAAATTTGCTCATTAATAGGGAAATCGTTCTTAATTGGTATGAGTAACTCCTCTCTACAAAAGGGAAAAATATTTCATAAGGAATACAGGTTGGAAATAACATCTAGCAAGTACAATGTGCAACCAGTAAATTTGATTTAAGAGGCAGTTAATTTTTAGATAAGAGCCACTGACACATACCAATGGGGCACTTCAGTAACCAACTGGTAGGCGCAAATATCCATCCTATTTAAATGTCACATTGAAACTGATCAAAATTTCTTCTAAAGATTTATGTTACCACTATTTATATTTGCAAGAACAGAAAGTAATTAGCTTAATAAACAAGATGTTTTAAATTCAGTTATTCCTTTTTCTTTCAGTGCAGTCATCTAATTTTTGGATTTCTTTTTCATACTATATTATACGCTGCTATCAGTAAAGTCCTTAGCAGTGCAAGTCTCTAACTACTCCATTGCAGTAACCCACAAAGAAGAGTGTTTTGTCCCTTTCTCTCACCTTCAAACCACTCCAGCCCTCCGGTAATGCAGCCTGAATGCCAATTACGCCACCTTTGTTTGAGAGCTGGGAAGTTAGGACAGAAGCAGCATATACTGAGTTTTCGATGACAGCAATACTGGGAGAAGGATGATTTTTTATAAACGCATCTTATGTTGTCAGGCATTACAGATCTCTCTGAATAGTCCATGTATGTAACATTTTGCTTAATGTAAGCAGTGTCCTATGTGGCAGGAGAGAGATGCATACGTATACGGTGAGTTTGCTTTCGGAACAGGCAGCATGCACAGCAGAGAACTTCAGAGCCGATCCCATTTTGCTCAGCGGTGCAAAACCCGACACTGCAAATGGCTCCTGCCATTGCTCCCGACTCAGCAGTGACTCAGTGCTGCTAAGAGCGTTGGGACATCCCAACAGTTATTAACAAATGAATCCTCAAATTAGGATATTCAATCTGTAGGAATATAATGGATCTGTGGGATGCCAAGCACTGACCAGGGCTGTGAGCTCTTACTGCACACTACACTGTAAAGACATTGTGTCTGCAAGGCAGTGACACATTCCCCCACCATCCTACCCAACAAAACGCTTCCTACCTGGAGCAGTATATCCAAAGCCTGTGAGACCATCAATTTTAACACCAAAAGAAAGGCATCAATTTATGTGATCTTTAAAGCTGATAGGACATACAGTGCTCTAAGAACCATCAATTGTAATGAGTATTGTTTTAGTGCCATCACAATTATGTATGGAAAAGACAGAGGTAGGCCCCAAAATAGTTATTTTGGGGATTATTTTGTATTTTGAGTATTGTATTTAAAAGTTAACAGTAAGACAAGATAAAATAAAAATGACTAATGGATGCTATTCCTTTGGTTCTGAAAAGAGCTGACAATAAACTGAAAAAAAACTTTGTGAAGATAGCAGCTAGGCACAAAACTTTCCCCTTTGTGCACACTGAGCTGAAAGATTTCCTCCAGATGAGCTCTAAATGAATCACAGCTTGGCAAATTAAATTTACCTTCCTGAACCTGAAACAGAAATATTAGCATTTACTATGAAACTAGGTGCCTTGGAACACTGAAAATAAATGAACCCTCTCATTTTAATTAAGCAATTTAAGCAATTACAATTTTTTTTAACTTCTGCTGTTTAAAGGCAACATTTTCTCATTAATTTCTAAATATATTTTCAGTTCATACTGTTTATTATTCCACAATATGCAACGCCCCTAAAATAATTCAAACAACAAATGTAAGGTTCTAATTGCCAACATGAACATATTAACTATGTTAATATTGTTATTGTTAATTACAAAAATGAGACACGGTATCAGCCCAACCCAGCAAATAATCTGATCTTTCTGCACAACTATATCAAATTATAAAAATATCAAGGATTCATTTGCCATGAAATGAACTACTGAAGTTTAAGAAAACAGTTAGCCAAGTCATCCTATCCTTACCTTCTAGAAAAAAAGAGCAGAGAAAAAAAACTCAGAAATATGCCTACAGATACAGAATATGTTGAATTTAAAACAAACATGGAAATACGTAAGCTGCACACAGAACTCAGTGATATGTTACTCTAGAATTATTTTAATTACTAGCTATGTTATGCAAAGAGTGATGAGCAAGTTTTTTTTTTACTATTTAATCAGTTTAAAAACTATGTAATTTTAAATTTATCTTTATCATATGATTTTTGTTGTTGTTTTAAAGATAGTTGTCTTTCCATACCATTCTCGACATTAGGTCACTCTAAAAAGGGTGATCACATCTACCTATTAAAGACAACGAGCAAATTCACAATAAATTCAAATAAGAAGCTCAAGTCACCCATAAAAATATACTAGATCAGGGATTCCCAAAGACCTATCACTGAACCAAATCCCCAGCAGTAAGAGCGAGACAGATGACATGAAGACAGGCATACTCTACATGCCAGACTTGCACCCCCTGCCCAGGCAAGCTACAACCTGCAAAGATTACAAAATATTCTTGCAAAAGGGAGGACATCAATAATTTTTCAGCTTTAGGTATGGCTATTTGCCATGAGCATGTTTGCCATAAGAAACAAAACTGGTCTATTCAGAAATTATGGGAATTCTTTGCTTCATACACAATTTTCTTTTGATTTGCTGAATTAAAAAAAAACATGTTACATACTATTCTTAATACACTCATATCATCAGGGACACCTCCATCTTACTGGATAGACCTCTGATGACATGGGATGCTCCTTCTCCTGTGGACAGAAAAGGAAATTACTCCACCCTGCATCAAAGCCATTACCCATTAGGATAAAAGGATGCAGCCTTCTGAACACAAACATTTGCTACAAAAATACGCTAATGTTTCAGCCCATTAACCAACCTGCTGCAGCAGCTGGTGAACAGTCATCTTTTTAATTAGACTCCCTTACTGATGAATTAGCCTCAGAACGCTGAGCAGTGGGAGCTGTGCAATGCTGCTGGGAAAAAGCTACTACTCCTGCTGCTAACTTCCCAACCTTTGGGAAAGCTGCAAGTAACAAGCTGCAATAATTTTCTACTCAAACTAAAATAGCCTTTCTATATATGCAGTCCTTTCAATCCACAGCTGAACTGTTTCAACACAGTTTTTTCACAAGTTAAAAAATAACGGACAAACACACAACTTTCAAAGACAACTCTAATGACACCTGCACAGATACCAGCTCATTTGTAATGTCTCCCACTCCCTTCTACCCATGCTAGGAAAAGTACCTAAAAACAACAGAAAATACACTAGGCAAATATTAAGTAGGAAACAAATATATTTTCATTTTGCACAGTCCTGGTAATCTAAAAAAATGTAGAAGTATTTTTATGCATTAAGTTTACATGAAAGTTGATCTCCACTTCCATCCTTTGACTTTGGTTTGGAGGAAAACTGTTTGCTGAAGTTAATTCAACCTAATTCAGCCAGCCAGCCCACCAGAAATCCAATCACATAACAGGAACAGTGGGTGGGTAGCAACGGGGCCTAAGATCTTGAGGCTAAAATAAGGATGATTCTGAGGGAAAAGGATTACAACTGTGTGGCTCCTTAAAAATACAAAAACTTGTCAAAAACAACAACAAACTGTCTGTGGTCACCAATCAAGCAAAATCCAGCAGAAACAGGGAGGATTTAATAGCCAGCATCATCCCTTGGATCCCTTGACCGCCACAGTCGGCCGTGGCCAAGGCAAGTGGACCTCATTCCTGGAGTATGGGGATACAAGAAAGTTGGTGTGCAAACTTCTTTAAAATAATACCATGTTTCCCTCCAATTAGATCTAGCACTGAGCTTTGTTACAGTGACTTCTTACATTTCAACAACCTCTATTAAATTTCTCAATTTAAACAGATAATCTGATCCCATAATTCCTTTCATGCAATTCTCCTAACAGTTCCACTTAAATTGTCTAAGTGATACTATACTGTGTACACAGATGAGCTAAACAAGCATCTACACTGTTTTGACCTCGCTGCAAGATATAAGTGATAAAGGAAATTCCAAAATTTTACCACTAGGAAAAACAAATCAAATCTGTCATGAATAAAATCTTAACCGCCTACAGCTTTTAACAGTGAAAGAAAATAGCTGTGTCCCAGACGTATAAAGTCAGAACTCTACAGGAGTTAAATATTGTACAATAATTTCATTCTCATTTTCCAGGGAGACCTAAGTGTAATGTCATCATTATATGAAGACTGCTTCTATTTGCCATAATTAACTGCCTATTATTTCTTTCCAGTGAATAAGATACAAAAGTGTTTGATTTTATACTTGAGCCTTCAAAGGTTTAAAAAAAAATTTAATCTTTAACTCTATGTTTTGTCTTTTCCCTTTAAAATTAAGAGGCCATTTCATGTAGGAATCAGAAATTATGATCAGCCAAAACCATATGAATACTTAGGTTAACTTGAAATCAATTTTATTTTGTTTACCTCAAAACCCTATGTATTTACTCCTAACTCTTCTGCAGCAATTAACTATACTGTCATGTAACTGGTCCCTACTGCATGAGAATTATTCCTCTGTGTGTTTACTGCCAAATTCAAAATATTAATGAGAATCTTTTTTTTCCCCTCAATTTGGCAATATCTAATCCCTGAATCAATGCTTCTTATAGTTCACTTTAAACTTTGGAAGAATTCTCAGGATTTTCACTCTTCTACTGGATGGTTTGAAATGTTGTTGGCTTAGACACAAAACAACACTGCGTAGCCAGCACACCAAGCTATTTTTTGACCAGCTCTTCTCATGCCTAACCCTTTGATTAGTTATTATCTCTAATTCTTCTGGGCACATGCTCACATTGTCAAAAGAAATTATGAGAGTAAATAATCTTATTTTTGGTTCTCTTACAAGCCATTTGGAAGGGAAGCCACCAGGTCTTTTTCTAAGATCTTCTACCCAAAGACACCAAACATTTCAAAAAGGATGTTCACATTCACATGCAAATTTGCTTTTAAGTAACACAGCACTACCAAAATCTACCAGCAGCTAGTTTTCTTCTCTCTGAACAAACCATAGAGAAATCAATTTAAATTGGTTTTGGTTCAGTTTCCTTACTCTAGAGCAGCAGTATCATTTAAGAATCTCCTGAATGTGTGTTCGATGAATAATATATGTATAGATTATTTCTAACTGGAAGTCAGATTTAAATGTAAAGTGACTTATAAGGGAATGATGAGAACTTTAAGAAATTACAAATCTTAGCTTAAAATGGCTGCATCAAAAGTTTTCAAACTACAGTTAACATTTCAGAGAACAGAGAAGCTTGCATTCTTTCTTTATGGCCTTTATTTTCCTTATGCATCTACATAAAACCCTGAGCAGCGTTGCTCTCCAAACTTAGGAGAAGGAACTTGCATTTAAGTGAATTTTAAGAATAATCTGTAAGAGTGCTACAAAACAGGGAATTGGTCCATCACATTTGAAAAGATGGAAAATGTCCATGAGAAAAAAAAAAAAAAAAAAACCTTACATTTCACATGCATCAAGTGTTCCACAGCAAATCGCTTTTTCCTGTTGTCAAGTGACAGCAGATTTCTAGCAGTCTGCCTGGCAGCAGAGCTTGGCACCTTGTCTAAAGGAGGCCGTGGGGGAGAAGAGCAAGGCGAGGTGGGGCACAACTCTTGCTGATGGCATTACCAGTCACCTCAGTGGTAACAGGGATCAACTGTGACTCAGCAATAGCCAGGTTATCAGAGTTCCTGGTTATCAGATACCTTGTGTTGAGCAAGATGAGTCTCAACTGCTCGAGAGGAAGCTGGGAAGCTCCACGTGAAATGATGTCAAGTAGGCAGCAGAAAGCTGCTATCAATGAAGAGACTCTCACTTTTGCACATGCTTTTTCCATTTATCTCCTTTTAACAAATGGATCTGATCTTAGAAAAGCTCTATACAAGCACCAGTATCACTCCTACAATCTCTCTCATACAAGCAGAATTTTGTCACTCTGATTTACCTTTGTCTTTTCCTTCAAAACACATACATAAATACATATTTATCTCTCCTGATGTATGTTTGATTTTTCCTTGTCTGTACTGTGCCACACACACCAGGGCAAAAGCCAATGGTGCACATGCCAGAAAACTAACTGAGGCAGATTTTGACTGTCACACAGTACAGATTTCCATATATGTCAGATGAAGCAGCTGCCAACTCCCAACTCCTACTCTCTAAAATTGTGTGCAAGACCCTCTGTGGTATCCTACCGAAGCTGCTGTGAGGCAGGGCAAGGATCCTCAGTGAGACGGAGCTCAGCAAGATCTTGCCCCTACCACCAATCAATAGGGACGTATTTCCAAGAGCAAGGGCAGCTCGCTCTCTCCAAGGCACCAAACTCAGCTCTAGACGGGAATGGAGTAGCACGTCACAGCTCAAGCACAGGGAGGGAAATACGAGTCACGGGATCATTCCTGACAGACTCTTACCCTCTACTGCAGAAGCCTGGAGGACACACCCTCTGTAGAATACAAGTAGAATCATAGAATCCTAGAATGCCTAAGGTTGGAAGGGACCTCTAGAGGTCATCTAGTCCAACCCCCCTGCACACGCAGGGCCACCTAGAGCACGTGGCACAGGACTGTATCCAAGCAGATCTCCAGAGAAGGAGACTCCACAACCTCTCTGGGCAGCCTGTTCCAGTGCTCTGTCACCCTCAAGTATGGCACTGATTTTTCTAAATAGGGCAGATTTTACTGTTCTTTCCATGCTAAATTAAAATACTAAAATAAGCCCCAAATTACTGTCTGCTACAGAACACATTCACCAAAATACTCCTCTGACACCCTCTCTAAGAGTGCAGTAGACTTCAAAGCTGTTGATACAGATGGACACACACACACACACACACACCCATCAATAAAAGTTAAGGCAGTGGGTCAAATGCACAGATGATACTATATTCTCCTGCTTCTTCTTATTAAATAGCAATTTGTTAAAAAAGTTCCACACGTTTTACTGGGGCATATAATACTAACCATTGCTAAAAATGGACCTTACTTTTGGTTTGACACACTTCTATGTTTTCTTTTTAGGAATCTCTTTATGCGGTGCATACAATGTGATGCAACTAACAATTTATATATAATCAAGCTCTAGAAGAAAGTTCATAGTTTCAGAAAAGTGTGGCTTATCTTTTAAAAAGTTGAATTTGAAAAAAAAAAAATCATAGTTTTTGCTTCAGTTCATAATAGGATGTAATTTTCTAGTCCATAACAGTATACTATTTTACCTGAAAAACTACATCAACCAACTGCCAGAATATAGGTCACTGAAATATTTTTATTGTGAAAAGGCCAAATGTAGTAAGGTGTTCTGAAAAGCACCAAGGTCCTTGGGTCAAGATCAGGTTTGAACAGAGAAAGTTTTTAACTTGCTCCTCTGCCATGAAGCAAACCTCTTCCCTACTCCTGCAACGCAAATGGAGAGTGGGGTTTGGAGCTCACACATGTCTTGTGAATGGTTTCTAAGGAAATATAACTCAACTACAAATCAAATAAAAATTTACATTACCAAAACAACTTGCTCTCTTAGTAAAGGAAATAAAGGTTATGAGGACAGAAGACCTCACTCTAAGGACACTTTTAAAAATACAGCTAGTAGGTTAGATTGGGAGTACAAGCAACAACAGCCTATGACAACCTTATTAGACGGAGCTTTTACTAACAACATCGACTCCAGAAGCTTTGTTCAGACTGGTGAGTCATTCTTTAGCCAACAACTTCAGCATTTTCTGTGACGAACATCAACAATTATCTTCATGAGTTTTTGCCTTTACAATCATTTTCAAGACTACTGTTATTCTCAGAGTGCTGAGTTACCCCTGCTGTGGCAAGCTCTTTAGAACAAATGGCAAGGGCACAGTCTGACATTGCATGATTTTGCCACTACAATTCAGTGAATCTCAATCTTTAAGTTGTAGCTATAAGCAGTCGGGATGCCTACGTGGACAACTTTTGGTCATGTTTACTGAGCATACTGAAGGTATAAGAAGGTAGAATGGGAAAAGATTCCTCACAGAGTTCTCTCTAACAGTCTACAGCAAGATTACTTGTCTACAGTTGTTTTTAGTATTTTTTTAAACAAAAACAGCTTTTAAAAAAACGCACAAAAATAAGACAAAAAAACAGTAACTGTCAGAAAAAAAATGAAGTGATCAAAACCCAATATCTGAACAAGTGAATATCATCACAGCAAGTGAATAGAAAGCTAAATGTCAAGCATTACTACAGATATAGGTCAGCAATTTCTATTGTTAATGCCATTCAGCAGGTCTCCATGGCAGGAGGTAAAGTCACCTCATCACAATTTCACAGTTGCTTAAAACAAGTCAAACTGCTCAACTCTTGCTTCTTTAAGGCTATATATAATAACATAGAATCACAGAATGCCTAAGGTTGGAAGGAACCTCTAGAGGTCATCTGGTCCAACCCCCCTGCACACGCAGGGCCACCTAGAGCACGGGGCACAGGGCTGCATCCAAGCGGGTCTTGAAGATCTCCAGAGAAGGGACTCCACAACCTCTCTGGGCAGCCTGTTCCAGGGCTCTGTCACCCTCACTGTCAGGAAATTTTTCCTTAAGTTCCTGTGGAACTTTTGGTGCTTCAGTTTGTGGCCATTTCCTCTAGTTCTGTCAGTGGCCACCACTGAAAAGAGGCCGGCCCCATCCTCCTCACTGCCTCCCTTGAGGTACTTATAGACACTGATTAGATCCCCTCTCAGCCTTCTCTGCTCCAGGCTGAACAAGCCCAGCTCCCTCAGCCTCTCCTCATAGGGCAGATGTTCCAGACCCCTGATCATCCTAGTCGCCCTGCGCTGGACTCTCTTCAGCAGCTCCACATCCCTCTTGTACTGTGGGTGCCAGAACTGGACACAGTGCTCCAGATGTGGCCTCACCAGGGCTGAGTAGAGGGGCCGGATCACCTCCCTCGACCTGCTGGAGACGCTCCTCTTAATGCACCCCAGGACCCCATTGGCCTTCTTGGCCACGAGGGCACACTGCTGCCTCATGGTCAACCTGTCGTCCACCATGACGCCCAGGTCCTTCTCAGCAGAGCTGCTCTCCAGCAGGTCGGTCCCCAGCCTGTACTGGTGTCTGGGGTTGTTTCTCCCCAGGTGCAGGACCGTGCACTTGGCCTTGTTGAACTTCATGAGGTTTCTCTTTGCCCAGGTGTCCAGTCTGTCCAGGTCCCTCTGGATGGCAGCACAGCCCTCTGGGGTGTCAGCCACTCCTCCCAGCTTTGTATCATCTGCAAACTTGCTGAGGGAGCACTCTGTGCCTTCATCCAGGTCATTGATGAATAAATTGAACAGGACTGGACCGAGGACTGACCCCTGGGGGAACTCCGCTCAACACAGGCCTCCAACTAGACTCCGCACCGCTGATCACCACCCTCTGAGCTCTGCCATCTAGCCAATTCCCAATCCACCTCATCGTCCACTCATCCATCCCACACCTCTGGAGCTTATCCAGGAGGATGTTGTGAGGGATGGTGTCAAAAGTCGTTCAGTATAGTACAATTCACTGCCAGAAGGCAAGAAAAGAAGTCTTACCATTGTGATGAGAAGTCTGTATTTATCCAACATTGCCTGGTTGTCGTGGCATCCTGCCAGCAACTGCCAAACTTCCGCCCTCAGCGCCTCCGGAACACCACTCTTCACCAGTGTAGACAACCCCTTCGGTCTCGCAACAAGATTGTTATGCCTGAGAAAAATAAGATCATCATTTGCCCATTACACCTCAACTATGGGAGTAGAATACAAGCTATATAGATAAAAAGGTTTACAGCTTTCCAATGTTATTATGAAGAGCAGAGCCACTAACTGACAGCATAAACATTTCTTTCACAAGTTACACCAATTAGTATTTGTCACATGGAAGGATAAAATGCTGCAGGAATTCACAATAATAACCAGTAGCAAAACACACTGATATCCAAAGTAATTTCAGCTAGGATTAGAGGTATTAATAAAAACTAAAAGAATAAACAAATGCAGAAACTCAACAGAACTGGTTAATAAAAAACACCATAAAAAAACACTATTGATGTGTAGAAGAGATCCTACAAAGTACAAATCAATTTGAATGGTTTTGGGGAATAAGGTGAGTTTAAAAAGTATTAATGAGAAAACTGTCACTTGTGCAGGTATTTCAATTTAAATATTTGTTCAACATATAGTGTAGATTAGAAAAAGCAAATGAAAAATAAGTTGTACACAGAAAGAAACTTTGGAAAACGGAAGTTGTTTTACAGTTTTACATGAAGATTGAAGTTCTACTTTTATACTCAATGCCAAATTTAGTTTTCCATATAAAACAGGTATTCAGCTCTGCTGTATTAAGACTATGTGGCAAGTTCCACAAAGTAGTAACCTTGCACACAACTTGGAAATATCCCAGTTTCCCAAATAAATCTGCTAATTAGCCTCAGCTAGCATTTAATACTTTGCTACATAATGAGCAATGTGGGAAGATAAGCAGGACCACTGTTTTAATAACACATAATTAATCCTACAAAAGTTCTCTATAAGAACTGCAGAAGATTAACATAGACTGAATATCAAAGACAGCTTCATTCTCAAAAAGAAACCAGTTACTGAGCCCCTACTTTTAAGATGAAATTATTGCACATATACAATAATGCAGAGCATTATTGCAGAGCAGTCATAGAAGTTTAAAAATCCTTTCTGAGAATCTAAACTGTTTCCTGATCGACATTAAATGTTGCTTTGATTTATTATGGCAATTATGGTGACCAATGCGGCAGGGAGAACATTTGAGTTGATTCTTTATTCTTTATAAAGCAGCAAGTGCTTGCAAGCATGTTCCTTTGGCTTGTTATTGTTATGACCATTGTTAAGTTGCTCAACTCTACTGTTAAGACAGCAGCGGGAATGAAAGTTTAGTCAAATACCAGCAAGCTGCCATTACATTAAATAACTTGGCATTTCACTCACAGATTGGAGTAGCTTTCTGGTACTTTTCAAATTTAAAAGATGCTCTGAAGGACTTGCTCTTTCCCACATTCAGTTAGAGGAGGATAGACGCACTGTTTCAAATAATTGGGTGTTAAAAAGAATGGATTATTAAAGTAAGGTCCTTACTCTACTCAGCAGGAAAATTTTAAATTTAAAATGTATAACATAATCCAGTCCAAAATTTAACTTTCAGTCAGCCAAATTAAAAACCTGATAGACCCAGTTCTCTTTTTCAGTATATTGTCCAGTAGGTCACACTTAACTAATGGTCTTGTAGATGGGAAGAAGTTAGGAGAGGAAGGAACAATATCCAACAGAAATATTTGAAGGACTAGGCATTCTAAGACAGTTATAAATCATGAGATGTATGATGATCCATAATGATGGAATAAGTGGAATAGATGCAAAAAAAAGACACCAGAAATTTAAAGAACAAGCTGAGTGAATATGCACAATTTGTAATACATTTCAGATTAGTTTGTTATTAATTTGATTTGCTGATAGGTATTATACATGAAAGGCAGAATGTGGATAAAATGAATAGCTAAGAAGATAAGTTTCTGTATAAACAAGATATGGATTTTTCCAGTGCCACCAAGAAAACAATACAAACAGCTTATGGCAACAGCTGAGAGATGCATTTTCCATGTTGTGATATCCTTATTTCCAAATATATTCACAGCTGAGAATCAGGCATGCTATGTGCACAAGATTTTACTGTATTCATCATATACTGAAACAGCTTTACAGAAGAGGTAACAATTTAGCAACATTAGTCCATGCAGTAAAGCATAATTCTGTACCTTTTAATAAGTAACTCCTCAGTTTCTGAATGTCTGTCTGGGAAACAGTTCAATTATTAATAATCCCTGCTCTATGGTGTGTAATAATGAACAAAAATGTATGCTTTTTTTCCCCCTGCTATAGAGGCCCAAGAATCTTACATTGATGGATAACTTTCTGATGCCTGTTTGGCCAGATCACAACAAAAACAAGCTTAAAATAAAAGCTTGTCTTATCCTCAAACACATTCAAAGTTGGCTCATGGGAAGAAATCAGTCATTCATCAGTGCTGACATCTTTTATTTGTTATCAAGTGCAGTAATTCTCCCGAGTAAACTTCAAAGACATCATTTTAAAAGGCCAAAGAGCAAGGATAGAAAACAGCAAAGCACAAATACTTCTGATAAACTGCTACTATTGACCATTACTAAAAACAGACAGACAAGCAAGCAAACATACACATCAGAAATAATGTTAAGTATTTAGCTAACTAGCTCAACTTACAAGACTAAATTTAATTCTGACAATGTTCTAAATAGCAAATTTACCTTGGTAAATAACTTAAAAGGTATTCCATTACTTTCCATGCATTTGCTGTATCTTTTGGGTAAACTATCACAATCTAAATCCTGCTTATATATTAACCTTTAAAGGAGACTCTTATAGCAATGTTTCTGCTGAATCAGTCCATTCACTTACAGTGACATTTTAATTACAGTGACACTTACAGTGACAGCAAGCAATTAAAATGCAAGAAAGTTTTTTTTTTTTTTTTATCTCAGACACAAATCAGCACACTACTCTCCAGTGAAAATGTTAATTTTATTTAACAAGTGTACATATCTTCTTTTAGCATATGCTGCAACGTTCAGCACACAAGAAGAGTTGATTTTAATCCATTTTTAGTTTTCAAATTTTTACATTTTTCATCTGTTAGTCCTTCCAGGTTTGTTCCTAAAACACAACAGAAGTTCTTTATCATGACCAAATTGCTTATTTTTTTATCCCTTTCACATTAGTTCAGGTATTTCCCCAGGACCAAAGTTAAAACTAAAGGAATCAACTGACAGATGAATAAGAGAGAGAGAAAAGTTGCATCTTCCATGCAAATATGAGATTGTAAAAGACCCCCTAAGTCTTTAAAAGACTCCAGGTGGCTTCAGTGATTGACCTTGAAGTGCCAAAAGTAAAATTTCAAGGAACGCATAAATTCTCTCTTGGGATGTCCTTTGAAGTAGACCTCAGAAATTTCTCACTTGCCCCAGGGCAGACATGCCCACAATAATTTCAGCCTGTTCAGATGAGGAGAAAGGATTTGTTTATCAAATGACTTCTATACATTTTTCAGTAATTTTTTATTCAGAGGGCTCATAGCCAGAATATTTGTACAATGATCTCATGAAATATTTGTGCTTCCCCAAATAGATCTTTCTTTAAAGCTAAAAATTTGGATCATAAAATAGTTGAGAATAAGGCAGGAGGGAAGGGTTCTGCCAAGCTCCATAAAATCTTGTGGTGTCACAGTGGACATAACCTTTGCACGAGAGCTCCATAAACTAAGGTCTGTGGCAAACAGTTGTTTTTCTCCAAAACGATAAGTGACCAGATAAAGGAGAAATTGCCTGAACATATCCTTAAAATGCTTCTCAGGTATCTTTTTATGGGGCATTTGGAAAAAATGCCAATTCCAGACTAAAGATCTCCCATTATTTTTGTCTCAGACAGGAGGAGCTATTACTTACATAGAGAAAGCTGTAGAAAGGTTCTGGCAACTTCTAACAATGTACGTCTCAGAGCTAACAAATACGCAGACTGTCTCTAACAGCAAAGCATACACTGTTATTGAAGCAGTTAAATCACAGAAATAACTCTGTTAAGAACATACTCTAGGCCTGTAAACATTCTCAAACAGAAACAATTTCAGGAGGAGCATAAGCTCTCAGGAATTCCTTTTTTAAATGCATACTTGTTGCATATTAAATAAAGTATTTCTACACAAATCAATCCATTAAAAATAGACTTCTAGTAGCACAAATGGCTTAGACTGGGCCAAAAGGAGTTGCTCTGGCATTTACATTGTAGCAGTAAGAAGCACTGAGATTCATGAGGGCTCAACATCCAGCCCAAAAGACCACTGGTGGCCAGAAAAAATTATATTTGAAAGGTCACATCTACAGCAGGAGAAAGCATAGACATATGTGAACATATGCTCTAAGAATGAAAGGAACTAGACTTTTGGAGAAGCTGAGGAAGAGATTTGCCAAATAACTGCAAGACTAAAATAAGAGGATTTACTTGTTACAATTTAAAATTTAAATAATAAAATGAAACATTACCATCTTCCCAGTAATTCTCCCCAGGAATACAGGATCTTCTCCGGACAATCCTTTGACACATCACCAGTGCCACTGGAGAGCTCATTATCACTCTCTGGAGAAAAAAATTAAAAAGACACACAAAGGAAAAAAAAAAAAAACAAAAGCATGCACAGATTTATCAAACAGAACAGGTATTAAAGAGGCATATAACGTAACATAATGTAACATAACATTACAAGTATTGGATAAATTCTTCTGGCATACTGTTTTTAAAACTGCAAAATAGGCAGAATATATTAGTGGAAATTGTAAGGAACTCTTGGTAGCCTTTATTAAGCGAATATAGTAACAAAATTATCATGAAGATTCAGATAAGATGAGAAGGCAAGAATTCCTAGCACTTGATAGATGAAAAAGAGCTTGGAGTTAGAAAAGCATTATGGAGAAGAGAGTGAAGGCAGTTAATACCCATTTAACGAGATGTCACAACGTATTATAACTCAAAAGCCACATCCACTACAGATTTCCCATAGAAACAAACTCTCTTATAAAGCATAGTACATTACACAACTTATTTACAGTGTTTCACTTGTGTCCCATTCTGCTCACATGTATTACTCTGATCTCAAGAAAGCTACTCACTTCAGAACCATGAAATCATTTTTTACTGAGCCAAGCTCATGGAAGAGCAGAAAAAAAACGACACTGTGACATTAAAGGTCACGCTGCATGGAGAAGAAAAGAGTGCTTCAAATAGTAAAGAAACATCATCAAGATTAAGAATAAATGACCTGGAGGTAGCTAAGTCATTGCATATGACTAATATACAATAAATAAATAAATAAAAGGAAAAAGAAAAACTAGAAGAGAGAGTAAGTCTGGAAGAGTGTGCTCAGATAAGGAATAACTGCCCAGTTTCAGAATGTCTTATGGACTTTGCAGCTGTCCATGGCAAGTTGAATGGCCCAACTTTCTGCAACAGCTCTTCATGTGGGCATGCTTTAGCAATTATTCTGGGACTTTTTCAGGTTTATCTGAACAAAGCATAGTTAAAAATTAAGCATGAGTTTATTTAGACAACACCAAACCTTAACAGTGCTCCAATTCTTGCCCCATTTACCAAGAAATAGAACCTCAAAAGACAGCAACAGTTCACAATCCTGAAAAGCCCTTGAGGCTATGGACAGTTTCATCTCAAAATAAAATAATATTTTTTAGAAAGGGATTAAAGCCACATCCAATCCCAGCATCCTCTATACACTCTCCTCAGCGCAGCTCAGTCGCATCTTGATACTCATCTAATACCTTTTCTTCTTCAGGTACTTCAGAAATTTCATGTCCTATTTTCTGTACACAACAGTAGTCCAAGGGGAACAGAATCTGCTTCAGCACCTTGTACGGCTACTCTCAAAGTCTTCAGCACTATCATTCTGACTCCAACTACATGTTTCTAATTCATCATCTCTGCAACTGCCACATTCAAGTCATCAATAAAAATATACAGCCTGTCTTTGAATTTAAGAACAAAACATGAGGGCACAAACATACATACTGTATTTCAAGGACAATTAACACAACAGAAATGCTGCTCTGGCAGGAAGGCTTATCAGAAATGTCTTTATAATTCAAATTGAATTGATTAGTGACTTTTTTTTTTTAATTCAAAACCTGTTTGCATAGCTTAACAGACTCCAAAACACAAGAAAGGTCTGCATTTAAATACCTCTCCTTATAAATAAAAAATGCCGCTTAACTATAAAACTTAAAAATACCTCTACAGGAAAATGCTTGAATCCATATCAAGCATCTGAGTACCTCATCTTTTGCACACGTTCACCAAGTCCTTTCATTAGGCGGAAATAAGAATTTTAAGAGAAGAGACCAAGTATCATATTTTAACTAAATACTGTATTGCTATAAAAATAATTATCATTATTAGTGATACTAATAGTATCACTAGAAAAGGATGCCCAGTAACCAAAGGAGCATGTTAAGTTCTAGTGGAACAAACGTATGTGATGACTCAACTTTACAATATTTTTAGACATTTCAAAATGAAAGGAAATGAAATCCTCTCATTTAGCACTCAGGCCTGGTAATATAATAATAATAAATCATTAAAATGGATTGCCTTTTTAAAATTTCTTCTTTTCTTGATTTCTCCAACTGGATTTAAGAGACAGTTAAGAAAAAACATTAACAAAAAATGGAGGGGGAAAAAGGGGGAAATCTCTGTAGATTTTCAAAATCTGGTGGCCATTCAGAGACACAAGGGGAACATATGATACATATTATGAATCTCAATAAACCTGATTCTCACAAAAAGTTTATCACAAATCACAATTTCAAAAAATTTTCACAGATTCAAGGTAAAGCAAAACAAACTGGTACAAAATTCTGAAGAGATTTAAACCAGAGAGACTTTGGAGTGTACAGTGTGTTTCTGCATGATTAGTAGTGGAAGTAAATAATAAATCAATAAAATATATTCCAGAAAGATCAAAATGTTTACTACTGCAGTTACATTGGTTACTTTCAGGACCAAAGCAGGTTACCACACTGATCCAAACCTTAACTTATCAAACAATACTAATATAACACAAAATAAAAGAAAAATACCTCTTTTCTCACTACATTTGCAAATCTATGCAAAATTCTTCAAAGTTCTTCAGAAGATCAGTGTTACACAGCATATGGATTCCAGGAAGGTATATCACAAAGCTGCAGTGCTTCAGCCCTGAAGATTCTTTCATCTGTAAGGCTTAGCATGAGCAATATATTATTCTGCTATATGTCAGGAGACTATAAGCCTTATTTAGAAGAGCTATATGCTTCCTTTCAAAAGGCACTAACTTTAAAATAGAAGAGGGCAAAGGGTAGCATGTAAGTACCACGATAAAGATCATGTACAATTTTTAAAATTGTGTAAGCAGTTACGTATAAGTGACCAGTCTCTTCTCTTGGCTGTATTGGTACATATTTTTTCCATGTTCCACAGACTTTACATACCAGCAGTGTTAGCTACGGAATGATTTTCTCCTGATGGATTCTGCAGTGGATGCCACTTTCCTCTAGATGCACTGAGGGTTTCTGCCTTCCTCCTTCACACACGCACTCTCAGAAACCTCAGCGAGAAAGTAAAACTAACTCCTGAGCGGATTGGGAGGGGAACAGATGAATTTAAGCGTGCAGCTGTGAATGTGCATATACAGAGACAGCCTTTAAGGATACTTAGAAACTAGCCTGTCAGTCTTCCTGCTTGCACGACCAGCTGTACCCTGGCTCTCGGGATGGACACAGCAAGCACCCTAGAAAATTCCTCATTAAGGTCATAGTCCCTCTTTGAAGAACACCTGAAGGATTGAACTTCCACAAACAGAATCACTCTGTCTTCAGCATTGAAATACTGGATAAATTCAGGCCTCCAGCCTGTCCAGTCCCAGCTGAGCTCCAACGTATAGTCCATTCTGGCCAGGTAGGTGGTGGTACGAAGCTTGCTGAGAGTGCACTTCTCCTGTCACCCACATTGTCAACAGGGACAGCAAACAGTACTTGTCCCAGCACTGATTCCTGATGAATGTCATTAGTTACTAGCCACCAGCTGGAGGACTTTGCACCAATGATCACCATCCTTTCAGGCCAGTAGTCCAGCCAACTTTCCAATAATGGGCAACCGGCCCATATCTCATCACTTCAGGGGTGAGGAGACTATGGGACACTGTTGGGGGTCTTGCTAAAGTCAAAGTAGACCACATCCACTATTCTCTCAACCACTGAGCCAGTCATCTCATTTTAGAAAATTACCAGGTATGGGGCATTTTAATCCACACTGCCTGTTCCCAATCACATTCTGGCCCCTCATGTGTTTAAAATGGTTCTCAGAAGGATTTACTCGATCACCTTACCATAGACTGAGGTTAAACTGATGAACTGGTAAATTAGCTGGATATTCCTTCTCACACATCTTGAAGATGGGTGTGAGCTACTCATTTGGCCATGTGCATGTGATACACAGGAAGGACAGTGTTTTAAATTGGCCTGTGGAGATACCACTGGGATGGTGGAGGGATGTTCAGATGACAGTGTTTATGTACAGGGCATCTGTTGTGGTATATTAACACGGGCAAAAATAAGTGTGCAAAAAAAAAAAAGGTCTCTTTCAAAAATCCATTGGGAAATTCAATAACAAACTAAAAAAGCATGAATCTAAGAGCAAAGATTGGCAGCCTATTAGATATATATAATTTTGTGCCTGCTCCATTTAGAAACACTTACTATATAAATTATTCATTATATGAGCAGACTATTCTGAATAGAGCACAAAGAACTGTATTTTAAGTGGCCGAGCACTAATGTTTATCATGTTGCAATACTCTACTAACTAGTCTCAATTAGAACTTTTCTCCCTTTTTAAAAAAAACAGAAGTCATCTCACAAAGTTAAGATCCCTGGCAAGAAAGACCTCTTACACTGGAAAAAATAAACTTTGGTTCATTATATTCGGTAACCAATAATTTTTGAAGTGTTTTCTGATGTGGCCTGTCTTCCATTTAACAGGAACACCATTTCAGATTTAGTGTGATCCAGAATAGCCTAAAAGGCTATTTTTAATGGGAAAAATAAATTATCTCAAAGTTATCATTGATATCAAAGAGTAATAAAGGGATTGGTATGTGCTTTTATCATAAAACAGTCATAAAATATCTAGAGCCTCACAAAACCACTCTATGCAGTAAGATAGGCATACACAGTTGAAGAACTGCAAAACAAGCATCAGCCTTGACCATCTCCATCCAAAGGCTGATTAAGCTACAGGTTGTTCAATTCTTGCTTTTTGAGCTTGACTACACAAAACATGGGTCTTGGTCACCTAGTATATCCTATGGATATTTGTTTAATCTGTCTCACAAGCTTCAAATTATCTCCCTAGGCAATTTATTTCAAGGACTTATTTACTGTTATTTTTGTAATATACCTCCCCAGTTCCAATCTAATTCTTCATTCCTGCACCTTAAGTCAATTGCCTTTTTTTTCCCTCCTCCTAAACAAAGTAATCATGGAAAAGAGTTTTAGCACATGTCATTTCTTTCTGAAAAATCTGTTTCTGTGCTTTCTTCTCCCAAAAGAACTGTTTCTTTTCTCAAATAACATGTTCTCCAGATTTCTCATTATTTTTGATTTCTCCTGTAATACCTTCCGGCTAGTCTGTATTTTTTCTAGAAGACAGATGTTGAGACAAACACTGGGACATCAAGAGTTCAGAACAGCAAAGGAAAATTATAACTACTATAAACAAATACACCAGAAGAATTAAACACACACATATACATATGTGCATGTATAGATATAAACACACACAGTGTGTGCACACACATACACAGTCTCAGCCTTATCTTTCCCTCTTTGATAAAACTCTCCAGCAGCAGTAATGTATTATGCAAAGCCTATAAGAAAATACTTGGAGCAAACAACTCAGGAAAAAGTTAGACCACACAGAATTTCCTCACTGATCAACCACTTGACAGAGTCTTTGGAACAGAAGTAACCAACGATGCTTACAGGTATTGTCCATTTGCACTTCAGAGAGAAGAGTCCAGCTACAAAATGTCAATTACATCAATATAAATTAAGATATTAAAACTGTTTCAATACTTTAGATCTCACCACTTTTAAAAAGAGGGAGGGGGTTGCTGCTTTTTACTTAAACGTTCCTTTAAACATTACTCTTCTCACCCACGTTTAACATCAGTTGTCTGCATACACACTCTTTTCCCCAACAGCTTCAGCTGCCTTTAAAGAAATCCACTAGATAAACTGAAGTATGACTTGATTATAACACTATCTTAGAAGTCAAATCAATTTATCGGTTAACCAAAAAGACAAATAAAGCAGAGAACTACACCGTTATTTCAAAGTGTTCAAAAGTAAAAGTAACGTAGATACTAAAATGAGTGGAATATCACAGCAGAGAAAAATGAACAGGTGAGTTTGCACACCTGTTGTGAAGGAGAAAAAATAGATTAAGTAAGTTTCAGTTGAGAGACGTTACAAGTGAAATAAGGAGTAGGAAAAACAGAAGAATAATATAGTTCGAACAAGTTGAGTAGGGCAGCAATGCCTGTAGGAGAAGGAAATTAGGTCATGAAAGTAGGTGGGAATAGAATTGGAATATTTCAGAAGTGAGAGTTTGATTTTTATGTAGGAGAAGAAGGAAAATCAAGGGGGAGCTGAAGTTGGCAGCATATTATCAGGACAAAAAGATATAGATGTTACTGACGCAGAGTCATTCCAAACATACTAGATGAAAGGGGATCGTGAGCAAGGCCATAAAAGAACAAGTTTCCATTTATAAGGTAACAGGAAATTATAGAGCATGAACCAAGGTTTTGTCAGGAAAGACAAGAGAGAAACAAAGTTTAAGTCATTAAATCATCTTGTGTCAAATACAGAGTTTTGGCAAGGTACTACTTTGCTGTGCATTACAAATTATTTTAATGAAGACAAAATTCACAATGCATTTCAAATTATATTTATGAAATTAAATCCTCAATAAAGTTCGCATCAGGAACCAAGTTTTAATTTAGAGGTAAAGGGCTTTATGAATGTGAATAAAGAAAACTCACATTGAATTCTACTTATTCAATTAACAATCAAAAATTACACATTTATCTTGAGGAAAAATAACTAATTCAACAGCTGATGAAGCACATATAAAGATAGTAAAAATAAAAGAGGAGATAACCAAGTTCTTCAATTAACAAAGAAAATGAGTACTAGAAAAAAATCTTTTTTTGACCTGTTGAAGGAATGTTTATGTCCCTTAAGCCTATTCTAACAAAAAACAATGTTGAAAAATTCCAGAATTTTGATTACCTTACAAATTGTTTTCAAATGTAACTACCTTCATCTCAGAAAAAAAAAAAAAAAACCCAAAACCACCCTACACACTATTTCTTTATTTGACAACAGTGAAAGCTGGTAGATTTGCATGGGAGTAGCTGTCTGCCTTTTACTCCTGGTCACATTCATGCTGCCTACAATAATGGCATTGACAAATGTTATATAAAAGTTCGTGTGCAAAATTGTCCACATTGCCCACATGTTCACTAGAAAGCACAGAGGAGATAGAAACCAACTTGATGGGCAAGTTGGAAGTGGTTAATCAAATGGATTTTTTTCTTCCTTTCTAATGCAATCAGGATTTTTGAATTTAAAATTCATCTTAGTCCTACAGCATATAGTTTCTACACTGGCCCTGCATTATTAAACATATATGTACTTATTTTATATATATATAGATGTATATATATAAAACAAAACTAATTTAAAAAACACAAAAATAAACATTAACTCTGTATCCAAATCTGCCTGCAGAAACATCAACAAAGAGATGATCCTATGTGTTTTGCAGTGAAGCTATCAGGGAGCACCTAAATGTGGTGCACAAGTGCTTAAAGTCGAGTAAGGAGTAGAGGAAATCATTGCTTCAGTTCAGTAGTTCTACTCCCACACGGATGACAAAGCCAACTAAATGCTGCATGGTGGAAGTATTCTTGTAAATATAAACATCTTCCAAATGTGCTAGCTGAAAACTGGCATCTTTGAGAAGGCACAAGAAAAACAGGTTTGAGATGCTGTCACAATCTAAGACAAGGCAATTCTTTACTCCTTATTATAATTTTAGAAATGTGTAGATTAGTTTTTATTAACGTATTTGATATAATCAAATGCAAAATATTATAAGCATGTTAGAATTGTGTATTTCCCAGTATTTACTTAAAGTGAAAAGGCAGTGTTCAAGCTTCTTTGATTATAAAACATTTGAGGATTGGACAAAATACTAGAAAATTAAAAAGACAGGCACCTCACTCTGAGGTCAACAATTATTAATAGAAAGTTGAGGGAAACTGTTGAAAAAAGTATTTTTAATCACCTTTCTTTAAAGGTGTTTAAACAAGCTTATTTTTTAACTGATGCAAAAAGTGAAGTCATGTGAACCCAGTATGGCCCTCTAAGGCACACATTACTTCAAAACCCTTGCTCTCATGACAGAAACCCGAGAAGAATCTCTAATAGCAGGAATGCAGGAACTCCTAGTGCATAATAGGCCAAAGGGATAGCAAATCCTTTCTCAAATTATTTTCAAATTTTTGCACGGAAGGCAAGGAAGATAAGGCAGTTATAAAAATAAAGTACCCAAACCACTCAAAATAACAGATATTAACTGGACGAGGTGCAAACACTCTATTTATCCTCATTTATTATAGAAAAACATCTATTTTGTATCACAAACTGAACTTGAGGCACTGAAAACTCTCTCAGTTTGAAAGTCATCTCTTTCCCTCATTCAGCAGGAGAAGCAGCCATGAGAAAAGTTAAAAAAGCCCACAAGTTCTCGGGGACTATTCACAAGCCACACAATGGAATCATACACGTGGATTGCCTCTAACGGATCTTATCGCAGAAAGCATCCACATACATAACACATATACGTGTTCCCAAGCAGACCACAAGCAAATACAGAGATCTGGGCTATACCCCACAAATCTGAGACCCAATTAGGTATCCTTCACTCCATCTCCCTTAGAAAGTAAGGCTAGAAATCATCCTAAAATTCTCCAATTCCTTGTAGTTTCATTACAACTCATACCAGACTTGCAACCCATAAAAGTTCTTCAAACTGAAAATTTCAAAGGGAAATGTTTTGAATAGAGAGTCGTTATGCTTGCATGAACCATTTTAAATGTAGCTCTAACTATCAAAATAAGCTCCATCATCCAAGGCACATTAAAACACATGCACACACACAGAGCTCTTCTGCACTTTTTAAATACTACGGAAGGGCTCATTCTTTCGGGCAGCACAATATTAGCTGCAAAAGTCAACTAAGTTAATATTTACTAAGAAAGGTTAGCTCATAAAGTATGAAAATTTACAGAATGGAGACACCAAGAGTATTTTCTTTTCATTTGAAAGCTGTGCATTCAGATTGCTCAGTAGTAGTTATACTTAAACGAATATCTCCTATTAAATTGCCACAGAGATTAGACTTTTAAAATTTCTATTAGATTTTTGTTCATTTTTATGGTGATAAAACAAGTATTCTAATAAAAATTCAGTTGATTTTGTTTAGCAGATTGCAAGATTACTTTGTTTTGTGTTTCGACAAACAAGCTGTTCCTACTATCTACATAAAACTATGTATTTCTAATTTGGATAAAAATGCAGAGTTGACTATTTCCATACTACTAATGTCATTCTTCTCACTCACTCATCCTCACTTGTTCACGTAAATCTGCATCACGAGTCCCTATTTTATCACAGAGTACTCTTAATAGCTGTGTTTGACTCCCAAAATACTACCTCTTCTGCTCCTGCCTTCCTGCGCTTTTCCACTCTTGAGTGTGAGAACACTCTCTGCCCACTCACATTTAACCCAGCAACCCAATATAGCCTTGCTGATCATCTCCAATCACTTAGGATTGCCCACTCCTCACCTACTCTCCTCACACAGCCTTTCTGCACTGTCCAACCCATGGCATTCTCAGATTTCCCTGACACTTTCAGGATTCTCTATCCCTATTTAGTTTTCATCGTAAAATTTCTCAACTTGCACACTGAATTTCAGTATCTCGTGCATTATTTTTTCTAATAAAAAGTATCTCTTTCAATTTGTTCTTGGAGAGTACAACAGCTAAAGAAAACCTAGACAGAAACCTTTACCTTGTTAATGTTTGTTATATCTTTTTTTCTGCTGACCCTTCTTTCTCCTATAGTTTAATTTTTTATAGCATTTCTGCTTATTAAAAGCCAGTAACTAAGAACCAAACCCATTTCAATAACATTACTGTGGTCTAGGTCTGCGGCTTATGGCTCAGTATCCCCTATGCTGCCAACTAGACCCCTGTTCAATTCTCTGCCGTCAGAATGTGTATAGGGCCTCATTATAAGAAATTAATTGTTTTGACAAAACAAAGGCACAAACTCAGACATACTGCACTCCTGTATAACATTTGAGAGCGTTTTAGTTGCATTCTGAAACTCACGTTCAGAAACTTCTTTTTGAAGACTTGGTAGACACATTATCTTTTGCTTACAAATTAACATTAAAATATGCACAGGAACAAGCTTTTTCAAAAATATATTTATTTAGTAAGCCAGTGCAATTAAAAAATGTCTTCAATTGCAAGCCATCAGTAAATTGGTTGTCTTTTTTTCTAAGCATTTGTTCCTATTATGAATTATCTGGCTAAAGAAAGCATACTTAATCTGTGTGTAATGACTTGGAGCAAGAGCAAGCAAGAAAACACTTGGGATCAAATAAAAATTCAGAGGAAAAAAAAAAAAAAAAAAAACCCAAACATTCAACTAATTTACAAACAACTTGAAAGACTATGGAAAGAGAGACACTGTTTTGTCCTTTTAGAACAGAAGGGCTCCTATTGCCTCCTTCCTCTGTATTCTGCTTTGAAAATAAAACCAAATAGATTTATAAAGTAGTCTCTTGAAATGCTGTATTATTTAAAAAAAAAAAAGTTAAAAGTTAAAATATATAAATAGCCAAAGAAAGGTCATAGCTTCCCCTACGTTCTAAGCAAGTTCTGCTGCTAAAAGAAACCAAGCTATTCTTCCCTTTCTCATTTGTCACTGTCTTCTAGGTCTATCAACTCCTTGGAAATGCCTCTGCTGCAAAGCCATTTTCTCCCCTTCTCAAACACGCACGTATACAAGCAGGCGCTTCCTCCTCCCATAGCACTGCACTACGCCAAGGAAGTCCCATGCAGCTCGGTATTGTCTGAACAAATCACCCCTGGTTCAACCACGAGTGCTCTGCACCTTCTTACAATATTTTACTAATAATGAAGTATACTTTTCTCCTTATTGCTGGAAATTAAATCCATTTTATTTGAAACCTCTCCAGAAAGTGTTAACTTCTCGTATATTTGAGTCTCTTTTTAAATTACGTTTAACAGAATTAAAGAGAAAGCTTCTTATCAAAGAGCGTACTTTAAGCTTTAGTTTTGACAAGAAATTATTAGTATTAATTATATTTTAAAAAATATAATCTCCAACCTAGGAAACCTTAGATGACTGGGTTGCCAGAAATGTCTACTACAACATTATTCATTTTAAAAAAAAAAAAGATTTGAGGTTGATCTGAAAGATATGCATAATCTTTATGAAGAAGTTAAAATGCAAAAACAAAACAAAAAACCCTTAAGGCTACAAATGTACTTAGAGAATATATGATATCAATTTTATTTCTCATAGAAAACACATTTATTCACACTCATTACATAAGACAGTTCACTGAGGTATATACAGACACGCACGTTATATATGAAGTACACAAAAATCAGGCTAAGTGAATATGAGACATGCATTGCTACAGCATTGTACAAATCAAATTGCATTGTACAGTGCTTTTGAAGTAAAATGGATAATATTCTATAGGGATATAGAAAATATCTGAGAATATAGGGAAAAGAGCAGAGGAAACAGATCATAATCCTCAAAATCTGTAAATGAGAAGATAAATGTCTAGCCTATGGAATAAGAAAATCCTTTTAATACAATCTCTCCAAGTATGGTAGAAAGCAGAAGAAACTATATGGCCAGGTAGCTACTATCCCGAGCTCTAATGAAAAAAGAAAGCTTTCTTCTAGGCTAAGACAAGACTCTGAACTGAAGGGGTGGTGTTCCCCCCACCCACGATCATAATTAGTACCCTGAAAAAGAGAAAAAAAAAAAAGAGAGAGAGATTTATTTAGAACAACTAGCAGTGACTCATTTAACCTCCAGATCCACTAGGATAGATAACTTCTAGGCAGAGAATTCTTTATGTAGTTTCCATGAGAACAGGGTGACATCATCGTATTTTTCATGTCTTCTCTTAGGAAGCAGTCTACATTTATGATATGGAAACTACACGAGAAAGCTAAGAGTTAATACCATGTAAGTTATTTTCAATTTTGCTCTAGCAAACAAGCAACAAATCTCTTTCTTATTCTGCAATTCAAATATCCACCATGGAAAAGAATACCCATAGATGTTTGAACTACAGAAAGCTTAACCACAAAACCAAGAGATCAGATCTGAAGTAATTATTATAAACAATAAAGTATTCCCAAATATCAATTTCATGAAAAGCTCACTTTAGAGAAAACAGTATTTTTTAGTATTCATAACTGACACTGAAGGCAAGGGAAGTGTGACAAGGGTAGCCAATCCCTTCCTGCTCCATCCAAAGAATCAGCAGAAGGTTACCAGTCCAGCAAAGACGACCTGGCTATGCGTTTTGCAGAGCCTGATGTCACTTGGTATTCATTTATTTCTGTCTGTAACTGGAAGTAACCATACACAACTCCTTTTCATAGTGTTAATCAGGGGGTCTGAATTCCACTGTCTGTGAACTAATATCCAACTACTTATCTGTAAGTAGGAATCAAGGAGTTGGTCTGCTGTAATCAGGAAGTTTGAGGTTTTTTTTTTTTTTTTTTTTTTTTTTAAATATGAGCAGAAACCTGAATGATAACTTTGTAAGTTACCTTACTTTAGAAGAGACATGCAAACACTGAGGAGTGATAAGCAGAAAAAAATCCACATTAATTAATTTATTTATTTGTTTATTCTTACCCTCTTCTGCCTCATCCTCCTGGGATGACATTGGTCCTCCTCCACTTGTTGGGCTGGCCAGTTCTTCATCTCTGGCAGACTCTCTTTGTAGACTGACAACTTCATAAATTGCATCTCCAGCACTTGTGTGGCTTTTCCCTTCAGACTAAAACAAAATACATATATACATATTAGGTTCCCCCAATGGGGGACAGTTCTAATGGTGTGCCAAAACCAAGGCAAAATATACATAAATCTCACAGGAGGGGCTGAACAATAATTTGGGCAGGACTCCCGAGATTTCTTTGCAATGACATATGTAGACTGGCAGCAGTATAAACTCTGCTTTTTTTCAAGTTTTATATTGAGAAAATACAAATACAAATGCACTATTTCCAAAGCTGCCTCAACCACCATCTTAAATATGCTTCAGAAACATGATTAATAAAATCTTTCCTACTTAAACGTAGCTATAATGAGATGAAGCCAAAAATATAAAGCAGCAAAAGACTCGAGGTGAAAAAGGGTTCATATCTTTTACAAGCCCCAAACTGTGAAAAGCTCCTATAGTGGTTTATTTATAAAAGAAAAACTCATCTTTGTTACAGACACTGTAATATATAATACCCTTCAGTGCAGAAGGTACCCACGGTACCTAGCTATAAAATACATAACAGTTTCAAGCCTAACATACATATATGTGTCAATCAAGTAGTTAAGCAGTTAAATTAGCTTGAAAATAGGAGTGTGGTATTTGTAATTACATATATTTCAGCCCAGAACATTTTCAGTGGAAAGTGCTTTGCTTCGCAAAAGTAGTTCTCCCTCTCAGATCTGTCTATACAGGATTTCAGTAACGCTCAGGGCCACCCAGCTCAAAAGCTGAGGGTGAGAGGAGTTGTTTGCTTTCTATTGCTTTTATTTCTGCCTGTTACAATTAAGAGTTTAGTCTAGGTCTTTCATGTTCAATAAATCTGTTCAAAGAATCCACTTGGACCTTCATATGGAAAAAGGAGTAACCATTTTTCAAACATCTGAAACACTGTTACAAATTTTAAAGTAAATCAAGTATTTGTTTTTCTTCTGATTTACAGTTCTGAATTCAAAATTATAATTCAGTGAATTGCTGTGATTACTGTAGTCATAGAATTGTATTAAACTGCAAACTAATAATTGCATTAAACACACTAGAACAAGCCCGAACCTTTTGGCTACTTTATCCTTTAGATATTTTGTCCAAGTAGTTAAAATAAGGCATTTTTTGGAGTATACTAAAAACATCAAATTAAGCATGAAAAGAGAGACAAAAGAAACAATTTTATTCAGGGTATATTCATAATGTTGCTATTCAAACTAAATGAAAGAGAAATACCCCTCCAACCCCCACAAAAGGAAGAAATTTAAAAGAAAGTTTAAAGAAGTACAAAAGTTTGATAGTAGAAATTGTGCCAGAAAAGAAAGAACAACGAGAAAAAACACGATGTTCTTTCCACTGGAAGACTACGTGACACATTTTGCGGGAGAGATACATAAACTGCCAGGCAGCGCTTGCAATTTCCACAATTCTTCAGTTGGGTAGTATAAATAGGGGCTGCTTCAATTGACACAATATAAATCATTTTACACTGAGCAATTCTTTTTGTTGTAATTTAAAGAGATTAATCACTCAGGTCTGCTTCCCTTCAGGCTGATGCTCCACGGGAGAAGACAGTCATGTGCATCCACTTAGCAGCCAGTTTTCCCAACTTAACTTCTGAAGTTCCTGATGAACTTCAGGGAGAGGGAATAACCTCCCTGCATTTTGTAACATTTAGCAGGATGATGGTAGAGCTATTATCTCTGTTTTATTCTCCCAGAACACCTTTATCAAGTAATTACAAAGCTCTTGACTATATCAATCAAACGTCATGTCACTAATATTATTAATCACTGCTATCCTTTTGAGGTGAAAGAGGCACAAGCAGCAGTACAGATTTTCCTGTGACTTTCAAGAATTACAAAGTCTGCAGTTCCTCAGGCTGGTTCTGGTTAACATCTATCTTGACTGAATGGAAATAACCCAACTTACTAATGCTTGAGCTGGTTGCCTACAAGAATCCTCCTTTACCAGAAAGGTGTTCTGACCAGGAAGATATTTATATGCAACGAGGCGATATATGCATGGCAACCAAACAAAAAAAAACACCATATAGCAAGCTTCACTTGTGTTGTTCCTCACATCTGATTGTGCTTCACCAACCATGGTTCAGACTATTCAATCTATACGAATCTTTCTTCACCGCAATTCTGATTTTTTTTTCTGCTGATAAGGGAAGATCTCTTCCACTCCTTACAAGGAAATATGATTTTATTGCCTCCTTCCTCTTTAGCATCAGCAAAGAATACTTCTTCACTGGAACCGGTATCTTGCTCAGAGCACCCTGATCAGAAGTATCATGCCAAAACATCTGCATGGTTGAGCCTGGAACTGTGCCTAACACATACACTAAATCTCACCCATAGACCAGCGTGCTACATTTGCACAATGACTGTGAATATCATCCCCACAATTTTGCATCATCAGGACAACTACAGCACTAGATCCTTTGTCCTGTGTAGAGGAGCCATCTATCTCTGAAGCTGAGAATTTTTAAATCAATCAACTTTTAGGCCCCTAGAAGCTATTTAACTGCTTTCCCCAGAAGTTCCTAAGCAGTCAATTCCAATGTCATCTACAAAGTTGTCGAAGGAATAAGGGTATCCTGAGACTCCATCTCTTTCAGAGGCAACCGCAGGAACATCTGCTACTTGTATTAATTGTTCAGTTGATAATTGGCTGAATAAAGACTGCTTGCAGGTCTACAGAGAGGCCTACAGAGGCATCCTCCTATCCATAATGGGGACCTAAATCTTAATAACCTTTCTATGAAATAAGTGATCTTTTTCTAAAAAATCTGCAGAACAGCTCCTTAGAATTTTACATTAAGAAGAAGTGCTTGCATGCATTTCTTCAGAGAGGTGAGGTGCATATATGTCAATCATTGCATTATAAGGGACAAAAAGGAAAAAGAAAGCATCCATATTAATCAAAATTTTAAAAGGCGTAATCAGAAGTTATTTAAAAGAAAGCTTCACAGATTTAAGGATCAAATAACTGAAAATATATTCTGTTCAACTACACTTTTTTCAAATGTACTGTTCAAATCAACAAATGTAGCTATTCTCTGTATCTGCATATGATAGCAGTTGCTTTTGTCAGATTTTCTCAAATTCTAAGTTATATGTAAAGCGTTATTAGAACTTCAGAACCTTTTTTTGCATAAGATTTACTTACTTGGATGTTAAACATAATAGACCTTTTGCCATGTATCATGAGCATCTTTCTCTCTTTTTTTTTTTTTTTTTCTTTCCTCTCCAGATTCAGGGTAATCCCCCAGGAAGACAGCTCACAAGATGGCAATTAAATATTTACTTCAAAGTCTGTAAAATTAAATCACTCTTCTTTGGCTTCATTAAGCAAAGAGAATAGCTCACTGTATTGCAAAGTCAGCCTATACTGTTCATTTTTTGCATCAGAATCACAGGATAAATCTGATAATCTGGAATATTTCAGGGGAAATAGTTTTCTAAAAATACTTGGTATACTGGTATTAAAATACTTGATGAGGTTATAAATACTGACATAAAATTACACCAACAGTTCTAATTTAGCAAATAATTGTAACAATAATTCCGTTATCATCACTTATCAGAAAGTTCTAGGACAGAGAAGGAAAGCTGATTAAATCAAGCAGGACAGGAATTTACCATCAGCAGTCACCAATATGAAAATGTGGGAAATATATCCATGCATCAGAACTTTTATTTTCAGAATAACTCTTACGAATTTTTCTTTTTGAAAACATTAAGAAATCTAATTTCTTAGATACTTTGAAATAACAATAGTGACAGCCTGACTCTTAAACAATTGCAACAGGTTTCTTTGCCTTTAAGTGATTACATCCTTCCAGCAACCTATTCCCAAACTGCTAAGCCTTTGAACCTCAGGAGCTAGAATTTCCTTTTGTTAGATATAAACTGGTTTTACCATGAACAATGAAAGAGCCATTTCCTGATTTTACAAGTCAAATGGACTTGTTTAGGACTGTATGAAGTTATAAATTCTTACAGTAGAAAGAGAGCAAAAAAAGAGCGTATAGAAACAAATAGTTGCAACTCATTCTAATTCATAGGTTACAGAGGCAGTGATTCTTATATACGCTACTTAAACATTACCCATATAAATATTACAGAGGTAATTGGTTAAAAAAAAAAAAGAGTAATATTCAGGATTCTTGTTACTTTTATGGAGTCAAATTTAGACAGAGTACTCTCAGCAATTAAAACAATAAAATAAGCAAACAAAACGACCCAAGATACCTGTTTCAGCTTCATGTAAAAAGTTTCTGTGAAGGTTTTTCTGCTGAAATACCAGAAACGTTCATTAGCAGGATACACACGCACAAGAGTCTCCAGTAAAAAACGGACTGGCTCTACCACTTCAGTAACAACCATATCCACTGCAACAGTCATGAACACACGTTTATCTAAAACACAAAAATAAGTCACATATAGAAAAAAGTAGTCAACATATTTCTCAAAATGATAAAAAGAAATTATAGCAGTAAGCTCTGGTTGAAACTGAGATCTATTAATTTATTGATTCTCTTACAAGCATTTTACTTGTCTGAGTTCTATATTCTACATGTCTGCATACATAAAAGTATGGATTAATCAATACTCCAAGCAACTCCAGTAACTTCCTAAAACAAAGTGAATCTGCAGGAACAAAAGCCAAATGTCACACATATAAAACAGCATTGAAAGACATGATTCTTATTACAAAAAGATAATTGCATGGAAGAAGGGAGCATTTAAAAGATATAAACCTTACATTTGAGGAAATGGACAAGTATAACAAATCCTCATCAAGTGCCTCTCGCATCACTGCCAGCCCTAAATCCTCTCAGAACTATAAGAAACACTTTATACCATTTTAACATTCATGTCCATATTCTGTCAAAATTCTTTAATCCATCCTGTCCCCACACTCTAGGTCAGACAGAGTACTAAAACACGGAGCAGAAATCCCAATCTATAATAGCTACACCCTTCTGGCACTGCGGCAGAACTCAAACTTTCTCAAAAGAATGCAGAATCAGCTGACCAGAAGATCTCACTCAAATAGTCCAAGAGCCTCCTGCAAGTTTACAGTGCAAGAAAGGAATCCTCCTTCCAGAAGCACTCACCAGCGGGAGGTAGTAACCATCTCTGCATCACAGTTGCTGTCTTTCTTGCAAGAAGCACAGCTTTTTAAAATAAACATTTAGAAACAGCTAAGCTTTCTTGTCTAATCAGACCAAAGAAGCAAATGGTCATTTAAAGAAAAATACACACACAAAAAGACCAAGCTATATCCAAAATTGTAAAGACTGTACAACAAGAGTTTTGCCTACATGCTACAAGGCAGGAAGAGATTTGAAAAGCAGCAAAACCAGTGACAATGACACATAATTGGATGTGTCTAAGTGGCCTCTGCCTTGCAACAGGAAACCAACTCCAGCTTTGCATGCCAACCTTACATTATGACTACATACTCAAGCACCTCAATGCACCCTTCCATCAACTCCAAATTGAAGAGGAAGTAGTGCTATTTGTATATAATTCACTTCAAAGTTTAAGGAAAGGTAACAGCAATGCCCAGGATTTATACTGCTCTCCTGAGTATAGAGAGTGGAAAACACTTTCTTAGAACCAATAATATCGGTAACTGAAAACCACACATATAAACTCTAAACACTAATCTACTGGACCACAAATATAAACTCTAAACACTAATCTACTGGGACCAAATCAGTAAGACATACCCCACCAAACAATTATTCACATTGCATTTGTTTATATATGCAAGTTCTGATCCTAGCCACAGACTCTTGGACCATCATGCTGTATGTTCTCAGATATGCACACAATGATCCCCAGGGCAACATAAACACATCAAACCTATACCAGGTAAGACAAATTTACAGATGGGTTTAAGTTACCTTTAGGAGTTTCCTCATTAAGTACTACAAATGTTGGCATGTTAGGATTCCACATTCCAGTAATTACATAAGCCTTCCCATCAGAACTCTTTCCCATGGATTCCTAAAAATAAAAAACATTTTTGATTTTACTAATAATTCTAACAAAAACAATGAGTGCTAAGAGGCTAAGAACTTCCAAGTAAGATTGTATTCACTCGATAGAGAACACAACTTGAACAGAGAATATAATCTAATGGTCTGAGAAAGGATATCAGGCAAGGAAAGAAAAAGAAAGGGGTTACAATGGAGCTGAAGACAAGATAGCATTAAGATACTTTAATTGAGTGCTGATTACAAGAGATACCTTTGCGGAAATGTCAGCTATTCTGTTTTTCAATTTATGAGCATCTGAAATGGTTGTTAGCAGAGAGGGTCAGTTATAAGAAACTTGATAAAATTAAACTAGCTATGAGTTCGGTATTACCATGTCTAGTAAATACATATCACTGTTTTTCACATTTCGTCCAGGGCTTAGTAACATACCGAAGCATCTGTAAAATAAATAAATAAATAGTTTTTTAAAATACAAAAGTATTTTTTAAACCTTTTTTTAAACAGAGAGAAAACCGATCCTGAATTTTTATTAGTGTTCTATATAATATTAGTTCTAACTAATATCAGAAAATCCCACAATATATACACTACAGAAATTACAATGAAATTATTTTATAGAATAAAGACAATAGAAATCGATGTATCAGCTATGAACAGGCAAATAATCTTAAAGATGAGTTAAAATATTGACTTCAAACATATAAACCATTACACACACATGAGTGTAAGAAATTGGCAAGAAATTCACTCTCATGTTAGTCTATTTTTAAAAAATGTTTTATACAATTATATGAAAAGTTAGAACTTTCATACATTCTATTCTCCATAATGTCAGTAGTCCTTAAAAATACCATCTGTTGAAAATAAAGGAAAAAAAACTAAATTTAATCTTGACAAGGAAATATTGTACATATTTCTGTAATTTACAGACACAAGGATCTTTTTTTTGATTAAGTTGCATTGTGGATCTGTGAGACAGTAAGCCTAGGTCTACCATACTTAGAACCAGGTCAAAAATGCCACTGCCCCTTGACACAGCATCCTAATCCAGCATAAACTGCCAGATTTCACTCTGCCTCAACATATTCTATACCATCTCCCTTATTATCCCGTATAAAACAAGGAGCAATCTGATAAGCAACAGTTATCAGGCTATGAAGCTTCCTGGAACCCTTTCCACAAGGGCAAAGATCTGTCCCAGTTTATCTGCTAAAGAAAATTCCAAGGCCAAGGTTCAGCAGCAGGCAAATTATCCATGCTTTTCAAAGACACGAGCTCACAGGATCCTAGCTCATGCTGCGCTTGTCTCAGATCTGCACAAGTTCTGATATAAGCCAGCCAAAGTCTGTAAGCAGTAGGCTTCCAAAAAACAGCAACTGGAAAAACGCAACTCCCGCCTCTTGCAAGAGATGCTTGTGATGACTGGCAGCACTTTGCTACTGGAAGAGTTAAGGCTTCTATATATTCCCACCAAGTTCAAAAGTGCAAAATGAGTTAACCAGTTGTTAACATGTTCTTCTAATTTGAGGAGTAAAAACAGCCACAAATGTTACCTTCTGAAGAAGGCCAACCCCACCACACACCAGGATTCAGAATCATCTGCTTAGACTCTGGCCTCAGTCTTACCATTTCTATGTGCTGGCTTGTCAACACTTACAGATGGTGACCAAGTGCATTGCTGGTGCAATACTCAACTAAAGGCAATACATTAATTTCTTATTAAAAGCTTCCAGTAATTCCAACCAAGCAACCATTCCAACCAGTACATCAGTTCTAAGGACTAGACCTCAACCATTCCAATTTTAACTTAGGTCTACCTACAAAAGTTGGTATAACTACATGATTAGTCTTATATTCTCTCAAATTGTACTACCAACTCTAAATAACTGCATTCCACACAGATTCCCTATCCTGGAAATTGGATCTATGCTTTATTTGCAGATGAAAGGTTTGACTAAATTTTTTGAGAATACACATTGACCAAGCAACCAAAAATCCTCTACAGAATATTTTCTTTACATAGTGCTTTCCCAATGACTCAAACATACAGGTTCACATATACACAGACACTATGGGTTGAATAGCAGGTTGTATTTTTGTCAGTCCTGAAAACAAACATTCACACTAAGTCACAGTGTAATTTTTATTCCGTCACACAATGGAGGGTTCTACTTTGAACCCTTACTAAGGGAATGGAGAAGTCTGTAGCCCACACTAAGACTGGCTAAGTCTGTAGCCCTAATCCAAAGTGTAATGAGTTAAAAAGGGGGGTAGCCTTAGTCTGTGCAGAAGTGAAAATATCAGCTCCCTTTCCCCATATTTTAAAGTCTGCCTTCCCAATACGTGCTGCTGCAAAGCTGGTCCTTAAACAACTTTGCATGTGGGAGCATCATCACAGTTTTCAATCCAAGAACCAGGCGTTAGTCATTCAGCAACTTGAGATATGCACCACTAAGCTGTGAATGGGTGTTTTATAGCCTAGGACATATACAGATTTTATTTTTATCAATGTTAGGATAAAGAAAAAAAAAATATCCAGTTTTCGTTACTTTGGCCTGACAGAATTTTCTTAATTCTGCAAACATCAGAGACTATATACTTTAACATTATTCAGAATTGCTTAAAATTATTCAGAAATGCTGAATACACACATAAAACTTATCATTGGTCTGAATTTTCAAGCATTTTTTTTTAGTAAAACCAGATTGAATATAGGATTTTTTTTTAAAGGCAACTATCAGCCAAAATGCAATTTTACAAACCAAAATAATTTTGATAAATTGTTTCCTGTATTTATATTTCTTATATGACATTTTATCTTCATCTTTGACAGAAAAGCTTGAAAACAAGCGAAGAGAGAAATCTTAATTTGCATTTTTGAATCCCCTCTCATCTTGAATTCACCACTAAAATTGAAATCTCATATTGTTAATTCTTTTGATAAGATTGCCATCTGGTGGTATTTCCTATTTTTAAAATTCAGCTATTGAGAAGGAATTTTCTGAATTAAACTAATGTAATATCTACTACTACTGTAGTAACAAAGGGTCTATTACTAGTGAACACATTAACTGTTATTCTTCAAGTGCATGGTCTGCTTCTTGGGAACATACTATTCTGTCCCCAAGGGATTCAGAAAAAAAACACACACAAACAGTAACAATTCACTAACCATTCCTGAACTCTTTACCATCACATCATCATTAAAAAATAAACAATAGAATCAAAAAAAAAAAATGGGACATACAATCTTGCTGGTTTTGAAGATTCAACCAAAAGAAAAGACAGCTTCTTCTAACCAGCAGGCTGAATCCAAATTTGAATCATTCCAGTATGTTTATCTAATAGATATTCTCCAAGGTCTAGCATAGTCAGGTTGGCTAATTTCTGGCACATTCTTACACAGGTAGGGACCATCTGGATAGCATCAGAAGAATATGAGCTATCTCCTATCAGCTAAGGCTCCAAGCAATCCAAGCAGGACTCTGAGCAGCTACTATGACCCTGTCTGAACAGGCAAAGCAATTAGGAGTTGCACTTAAGGGAAAAAAAGAAGTTTCACCAATTCCAAACAATATAGGTTACTAAGCCCACATATCAGCGTGGTAGTGTACCTTTCTTGGGTACTAAGTTGCTTCATTAAAGATTTAAAAAAAGAAAAAAAAAGAAAAAAAAATCAGAGCATCTTATGAACAATGCTCTGTTTGTTGATGTTAGCAGTTACTTCATTCTGAACATATAAAAACAGTACTAAGGCATGTTTCAGTGATGGCTATACCAATCATATGGCTTCTATAAAAAAAAGAGAAAAAAATAATTCAACAACTCCATAATGCACATCTACAACTCTAACTCTGCAACTCTGACATCTGTAATATGAATACTCAAAGAGAAAGTCAGAAATATCTTCCATACCAAAGTTGTAAATGTTATATGTAAATAAGCTTCACAAGAGGGAGGAGAAAAAAAAAAAAGAAAAGCAATTCAAAAAGATTCCAACTTGAAGGCTAGAAAATTCTCCCAGTTGTGTCCAGGATATATTAATCTCTAGATTCTTGGTAGGTATATCTATACAAAATAACCAACCAAACAAAACCCTCTCACTGACATTTTTATACCAATCTTACCTCTCAATGGCCAATTCTTTATTGGAGAGTTGTTGGACTGTAATCACCACTTTCTTCTCAATTCCCTGTTTAAGTTTGAAATAAAATTTCTCTCTATCCTTTGGCACAGGGCTAAAAGAATAAAAGAATAAACAACTTTCCTGAGCATGGGTATATATGGTTAACTATTAAATACAGAGGAGCAGCAGTAACCTGCTTAAGCTCTCTGCATCTCAGCTCATTTTAGAACCCTTCTCTCCCTTGATTCATATCCAGGAAATAACCTAGCACTGAAAAAAAAAAAAAAGGAAACACTATAGGCTCATACTTAGTACCTTAAAGCATATGGAGGATTTATCTGGCCTACATATGCAAAGTGTAAGCTTTCTTTTTTTGTTGCTTTTTTTTTTTCGTACATTAACTATGTTAATTCTCCAGTTTAACAGTGAATATGAAACAATAGAAAATAAAAGATATGCTAGATATGACACCAAAAAAGCACTTTAAAAGGATTAACTCTTATTATCAACTCTTTCTTTCACTCCCAAAATCTTGCTAAGTAAAGGTTGTCTTTTAAGTAAGAGATTTTCTTTCTCTATCCTTTCTAATGCTCAGCAGACTAAAGAAAATAATAATTAAAAAAAAAAAGAAAAAGGCAGTTTCCCCAGCAGTCAGAAAGATTTCTACTTTTCGCTCTCCATTAAGATTACCTAAAATTTCCTTTTCCATCATCTTCTTTGACTTCTAAGGAAACACTGAAAGTGTACACATCACTATCTGGAGTAGGAAGAACAAAGTCCTTAACATGATCAGATGCTTGTTTGGAAGAACGTTTGAATGCTGTTGAGAAACTATACAAAATTCTGCTGACCTGCAGAAAAGCAAAAGAACAGTATTATCATAAATATATGCATTTTGGTAGTATTGCAATGTATTATTTTGAGGAATAAAGTCTCAAGTATATGAAACGTTTTGAAGGTCAGATTACCATCACTTCTTTCTCCCTCTAAAAAAAACTCACTAGCTGTTAGTTCTGGCACATGCTGATAACCAAGGTTTCTCCTTCTCATCATCTATTTATCAATGTTACAAAATCCCTTCCTCTCAAATTACAATTTAGTTTTTTCCTAAATGTTAATGTGAGTAAATGTAAAATGATCCTATGCAAGTCTCAAGGTCTACCCCGCAATGTGAGTCTGAATCCCACTGATACAAGGATTAAAAAAAAAAAAAAAAATTAGACTTACTGCCTCTTTAATTTCACAGGAGAAAACATGAATCTGGAACTCTTCTGTTCCACAGCTGCTTTCAGTAAATGCAAAACAGTCACTCTCTGAACTCCCATTCTGTCCACGCACACAAAACAACACCTTGTAGATTGGAAAAGAGGCTTTTTCTACATTGCTTGATTGATCTATTATCCTGTTAAGGGAAGGAACAGAACCAAAAGGCCAGTCAAAACAAACAGACCTACCTGCAAGATCTTTTGGCAACTAAATAAACAAGTGTCTAAATTAGATAAAGAAGTATATCAAACTCTAACTCCTCCTTAATTCAAGTATACAAAAAGTAAAAATTGAGAAGCAAGTACAACCATGTTCTGTATCATTATCCATAAACGACGACCCAAACGCAAACACAGAATGACTGGTAATATTTCTGCTTTGAGCTTCAGGAGACTGATACCTCAACCTGTAGGTATATCAGAACTTCAGGGAGCTCTCGGTTCATGCGAAGGAGCTCCCCAGACAAACAGGCATCTTATCATATTTGAATGAAGAAGCAAGTAGAAAAATATACTTTGGTTGGCATTGTATAACAACTATATATTACAATATATTAACTTGGGCTGCTTTTTATTGCCTCAGAAGAATTTCTCAAAATTAAATGTCTTTAGCAAGAACTTTAGAACAGTGCGGAAGAAGGATTGAGCTTTGTGTGTGAAAATAATAAAAAGTAAAAATAAATAATATATGCATGTGTATTACCTTACAGAGCCTTCAGGAATATTTGGAACATAAAGGGTCACAGATAACGGGGCTTGGCTTGAGGACTTCATAGCTGCCATTGCGCATAGTGCTTCTGCTTCATTTCGAGGGGCAGACACCTTCATGCATCCTAAATAAGTCAGTTTGTTAAACAATACGCTGTCCTCTTCTGGGGGTTCAATAGGGGAAGAGGGCCTTGGTGCAGAGATTTCTGGGAAAGAAAAAAAAAAGTTTAACCACTTTTCTTTCTTTAACGTATTATTTTTTGAGTGAATTCAAAACCAAAATCTTCTCATATTTCTTTTTTCATTCATGCTAAGGTAGTATTCTGTTTTAAGCCCTTCAGTCTGTAAAACCTGCATCCAACAAGAAGCCAGTAAGGTAAGTTCTCAGATCTTTCTAAAATGCAAGATACATGCAATTAAAACAGTGTTTCCATGACATTACAAAGTTATGCAGATCACTCTAAAATAGAAAACTGTTTTGTTTTTTGGGGGGGTTTCTTGATTTTCTTTTTTTTTTTTTTTTTACTTCACAAATAAATGTCATCTGATATGACACCATGGAAGTGCCCTGAATACTACTGAGGGAAAAAAAAAATGTCTAACTTATGGGCCCACAAACGTGGCCACAACCTTATATATTAATATTGAAAGAGTCAAAAAAAAAAAAAAAAAGGGGGGGGGGGGAGAAAGTAACTAAGAATTTTCCATTCTTACATTTGTCTGTGAGAGGGTGATGGTATAAAAAAGGAATAATTTATTGAAGAGTTTGGGTTTTTCCATTTCCCAACATTATTAAAAAAACTCCAGGAAAGCACCACTGAAATATCTTGTCTCAAGCCTCAACTCTAGTGCAGTTCAGCTACCTGAAACGTAATCTCACCTAGGGCTTGAGACAAAGATAATATTATTTATCTTGACCAAAACAACCGATGATTGATAACCAATGTTATCAATCTGACAACAATCTACTCCAACCTTGGTTTGAAAAGGAGAGGAAGCCACAGGGTATCTCCAGTATAGTTTCAGGATAGAGTCCCCAGAAGCTTTATATTCATTTTAAGATTAATTTGAAAATGCACAGAGGGAAAAACTACCACTCTGGAGAGGGATGGAACTCCTCTACCAGTACCTGAAGTAGAAGGGTCCAAAACAAGGTTCAAGGATGGCTGATTTGTCTGACTTGCTGTTACATCTCCAGCTGCCTGGCTGCAGGCATCAGCACAACCTTCCTGCTCAGCAGTACAGTTTTTCTGCTCTTTTTCAGAGTCCCTCAGCATCTCCTCCATTGCCTTCTCCAGCTGCTCATCACAGTTTGAAAACACCTGAAAGAAATCGGAGATGACACTTTGAAAAGCTACTTACCTGAAAATATTGTTTACAAACACACAGCCTGATTCGTTGTAAAATTTAATTTGAAATGAATTGTGAAATGAAATTCTGCTAAACAAGAGAATATACTAAGTATTTATGATATTGTATCATAACACAACTGAGACACAGCCATAATATTAAATGGCACTGACCACACAAGACTTACAAGATCCAGTGAACATTTGCAAGCCATGATTCATTATCTCTTTCTATTTAACTAGATAATATTAAGAAAAACATTGCTGTATTAATAAGCACCAACCAGTAAAACAAGTGTATTTTAAAAAAAATTACTTAGTTAATTCAAAATGGAAAACAAAAAAAAAAAAAAAACACAACAAAAACCACACAACTTACTTTGATATCAACTTCTCAGGTATGCAGTATTAAAAAAAGACCTCAAAGCAAACAAAAAAGTTGTGCTATGCTGGGGCAGTTTAAATGACCAAAATAAAAATAATTACAGGCAGGGATATTTTAATAGGTAAATCAATAATATACACTATGTATGTATATATTTACAAATATACAAACATATATATTTATGTATACACATATATTATGCATATAATATGCACACATAATATGTATAGTACTGTATAATAATGCATAACATATATGCTTGAATATATAATTTAAAACAATACAGGTATTTGTTCACTAACAAGACAGAGGAGAAAAAAAAAACAAACAAACAAGGATTTATCAGGAATAAGAGAAGCACAGCACTCTCCATCAAGTCAGATATTTTTGAAAAGATGATTGGAATAGAGTTTTGTTTCCCTCAGTCATTCAGTATTTCGACCAAGAGTGCACAGAAAATAACAGGCAACTGAATAATATGCTTCTGACAAATCAAAGTGACATTAACTTTATGAATTTATATATTTCTTATAGAGTTCTCCATCTGTATAACAAGCGTGTCACAAACCAAGGCATAGAGAGAACAAATAACCTAATCACAGACGTGCACTTCCCAAGTCACATAACATGACAATTGTTGAGCCAAACATTTACATTCTAGTTTCACATGCCAGGCTGCTGCCCTTCCCACAAGTCAACACTGACAACAATTCTTCTGTATGGTAGAGAAGGCTAACAGAAGCCCCAAAGCTTAGTGCGGAATTGCACTGGAGCCCAGGTTCTCAGAAAGAACAAAATTCAGTTATAGATATTCCCAGTACATATAATAGATACATTCTCAATCTCAAACTGGTAAAAACTACAGACTCGCCCCTCCATTAAAATCTCAGATTTGTCTCTCCAGGTCCTCCATTCAAAACAAAGAGAACAACAGATTTTGTTGCAGCCTTGGTCTTGTAGAAAATTCTACTTAGCCATATTCAATACATTTCATCTATTTCGTCTATCCAGACACAGATAGGAGATGAGCAAGTCTCAGGAAAGTGCAAGCAAATGGTCAGATGCATTCCATGGAAAACACAGATTTCTATAAGCACTAGATTTCAGGAAAAAAAAAAAAAAAAAAAAAAGGAAAAAGAACGGGCTGCACAAAGCTGTATCATGGTTTCTACCTCCAGCTCATGCACCTCTTTTCCAATATGATTACTAAAGCAGCAGCTAGTGTTTACATGCAAACGGAAATCATCCATATCATGCATATATGTTTAGCAATTATTTAGAGACAGACAAAGCGCTTATTGTCATTTCAAGGGGTACAAATTCTTATTGTTCCAAATCAGTCAAAACCAATAACTCAGCCACTGCAACTGAGATGGAGATCTCTAATGAACCAGTCAGCTGTTATCCAAATGTTAACATATTTTGATATTTGAAGGTGGAAAAACTTTCAGAAAAAGTCATCTAAAACAGTACTTATGCAAGAAAACTTAATTAAAACACACAAAAAAAGCAAGACGCTGTGCGGTCTATATCTATGCGGTCTGTTACATTCTTTTATGAAAATAACATACAAAGTCTCTGAATGCAAAGTAAAGAATATTTCTTTAGCTTTACTCTGAAGTTGATCCTTCAAATAGATTTTTAAAACCCATTTTTAACACATAAATCCACAAAATGCTAACAAAGTTGACTCCTAAAGAAGTTACTATACGAATAACTGAACTACCGCTTTTGGCCAAATAGATTTGCTTAGCCTGATCTGTTAGCACCGACAAAAATTACTGTCTGAAAGTCTTCTCAAGCATACACAAGTATCTTTAATCAAATATGCAAAAGAAGTTGCAACCTTTTATTCAAGAGGAATCTTAACATGCATTTAAAATAAAGCACTAGTCAACCTTTAGCTGAGGTTTTTCATCTTTGCCAGAAGAGTCCTCCAACTGCTGATGAACCAGGACAAATTCTTCATTAATTAATGTGGATACAGTTTCAGGAACTCTACTGCCTTTGCTAAATGAAGTTTTGACTTCCATATCAGGTCTGTAATCTTGTCCTGCCACATCAACCTAACAAAGAAGCAGAAATATCAAACAGTAAGTTTTGAAATTATAAATATGTTAATAGATGTAATACAAAGTCAATCAAGTAGTACTTAACATTCTACGAATATTAAAAAAAAAAAATTCATTTCATTGGTGTACAAATTTTTTCAAGAAGCAATCACACTTTTCAGTGATTTTAGAGTGTCTCTCCGAAAATCCTGTGATTTAACAACACTGTTGTTATTAACAGATGATATATTTGTACATTATTCAGTAAATTATCACACAAGAGAGAGTCTATCTCAGGGCTTCCACTTCTCATTTTTGATCCTCCAGAGCCTGCTCCCTCTACTGCTCTAACTTCTGCCTGTACAGATATATTTTGCAATTGCTCTGTATGCTAAAGAAAAAAAAAAAAAAAAAAAGTGTTCAGATACTCTTGATAAATATCACACACTTCCACTATATATGGTAAACTTCCATATCTCAGTTCCTGAGAATATTAGCCTAAGTGAGGGCTGGGAGTTAGTGTGCTTAAGTCATAGAGTTCTGAAGGGTCACATATAAAGGAGAGGGAAACAAGCTGCACATCCCAGTGCCTTCTCTACAAACCTGAACACGTCATCTTTACCTCAAAGCGGGACATGAGACCCAAAAACACTGTTCAAAACCCCCAAATATTTAACACTCACTAGACCTAGAGTTTCAGTTTAGCATAGTCATCTGAAAGGGGTCCAAAGACAAGTTCAAATAAACTTCTATGGTGACTAGTGAACATGTGAAGCTTTGCTTCACATTGCCTCCCACAATAGTGCCAACGCAGAAAAAAGGCAATGCCTGCACCTCAGTTAGTGCTGTGATCAAGAAAAGACCATAGATATATACCTAACTATAGAGAACAAAAAGAAAGAAATTTTAAAAGGAGTACCCTNAAAAAAAAAAAAAAAATTTTAAAAGGGTTTCCCTTTCCAAAAAAAAAAAAAAAAAAAAAAAAAAAGGGACATCATTTCCACTCACAAGCCACCACAGGTGGCTGTCTGGCAACTTAAAAGAAATGGCATGAGGCAGAGATTGGTTTCAATACACAAATATTTTGTAGTATTTTTGTGACCATAGTCAATACATTTTTACTCTTTCAAAGATTTGTGCTGTTATACACATTCATAAATGGAATTCTACAAAGAGATAATCTTGCCTCTCTCTATCCTAGACACAATTTTACTTGTTATTCGAGTGCATGCAATATACATAGAAAAGCTAAAATGAGCTAAAGAACTCAATTCTTCAGAAAACTGACTAGGTTACAAGTCTTGTTAGAAGCCTAACATGAGCAAAAAGCCACTAAATGACATCTAAAATATTTAGGCAGACATTATAAATTTGGATTAGCAGTTAAGCTCTGGTGTCTTTCACATACCCAGACCTAAGTCTCACAAGCCTGAATATGGTTCAGACAGATGATGTAATGTGAACTCCACCCAAGCTCAGGTTATGGATTCACTGCTGAAATAAGTTTTGGAGTTTTTAAGCGTCTTTCCTTTAAAGGTCTTTCCAGCTGCTAAAGAGAAAAAAATATAAATATAAATATATATATATATATACACACACACACACAATATTACAAATGTCACAACATTACACATACACATGTCACAATATTACAAATGTCACAACATGGTTTATTAACTCCAGGTATTTTTAACAAATGTCATCTTGTGAAATGTTACACAAGAGCTTAGATATTATTTGTAGTTCTCAGTCAGTCAAGTTCAAAACGATTATTAATTTCAAAGTAAAACCTCAAAACAAAGTGAAGAATCTCTGTTAAAGAATTCTTTGAGGGAAATAAAAAAGCATAACATGATGCTGCCCAAATAAAGCACAGCCTGAGTAATCAGTGCCCTGCAAATTTACACCAACAGTGGAGAAAACAGCAGGGAATAGCAGTCAGTCCTGCTGGCCACACCAGCAGCCAAGGTCCAGCTTTTCAGAAGCCTCTTCTCCTCCCACCCTACACCTATTGCTGGACTTTGGGAAGACAACCAAGAGCCGCCCTCCTGACTCCTTCTAGCATATTTGTAGAAAGGATGGAGCACACAAAATGCTGTTTTGACAAAATTTTGTTTCAGTCTATTTAAGTTTCATACAGTGATTTTTTTGCACATACCTGTGGGAGAATGATTAAAGGAAAAAGGCAAACTGCTTATATTAGCATAGCACTAGTTCTTTCTGCATCAAAATGAGGACTGACAGGCACACCAGGAGCTAGAAAAGGTTTCTGTGGCAGTATGTTAACACTAAAATCAAGAAAAGCATAAATTTTTAAAAACTGAGAAAAAAAAACAAAAAAGGAAAAACTAGAAAATCATACTGAATTACAAAACACCTTTTCCTGCCCTACGTGGATTAAGTCAGTTTAAGAGAAGTCCTTTTTTTGTACATTTTAATCACAAATAATATGAAAATTCTATCAACAGTAGCCAACTGCAACGAGTTTCTCATTCAATTCAGGCACTTAAAGAATACCATACACATTCCTGTGATTGCATCCAAGTTGTAATGCCTTCAATATCTCTAAGAGCGTACTTCAAGCTTGACTGAGATTTGCTTAACCACCACATGAGGTGCAGACACATAGGTCTTTCAGCCATACCTATGCAAGCTGAATAAGTTAATTGGCCTAGGACCAGCTAACTCCAGCCTTTCATTACTGCTTACTCCAACTTGCCATCAGTGTAATTCAGGGAGTGAATATCCCTGTCCTGTTTCAAACAAAAACTGCATTCACTTGTTTAGTCAATTTACTTTAATTGGGATGAGATAGAAGACATTCACACAAACACAAACAAGTCAGACATTTGGAAAGTCCTCCAGCATAACAGTAACCCCCTCTTGTTGGTCACACAGGTACAGTTTCAAGACGAAAGCTAAAAACAAGCGATGTCTTCAGCTAAGCGAACCTCTTGACTTCAACATCAGGGAACCTGCTATATGAAAATTAAAAACAATATTCTAGACTGCTCATGGAAAATGTGTTATGAAAGTCTCAGAGGAAACATACACTTCATTTCCTCCCCTATTCTAGTCCCATGCTATTCAGAAAGCAAAAGCTACACATCTAATGTGGTATGACCTGGTTTTGATCGAATGCAGTTTTTAAATGCCACAGAAAAACTCAAAGATCACAATGAAAACATTTTAAATTTAAAAGTCTGAGTAAGGTTAATGTCAGAGTTTAAGCGTACAGCTGAAAATCTCTAAGAGTTTCAAGATGATCAAGATTCATACCCTATTAAGAACTAAGTTACTTAGAAGAGAGGGGGGAAAAGTTTCCATTTTACTATGTTCTAAATATTTAAGCTTGTATACTTGTAACTAAACACTTACAGAGAAAAGCAGTAAAAAGAGAACAAAAACCCCTTTTGAATGAATCATACATTAAAGTTATTTGGGGAAGGGAAGGAGTTGAACATCTGAGGGAGGGGGCTATCCTTTATTAACCAGAAAAAAAAAAAATAAAAAGGTGCATTCTGGACTTTCCAGGCACCTCTAGTCAGTAAACTAATGATTATGCCAGTTCCTCTTCATCTTTAGCTTTATTCCTATTAAGGACATATCCCTTTTCTACTCATTATACATGTAAATCTAAATTCCCCTTTTTCTTACAAAAAGCAAAGAAAAAATGACAGATGTCACCAATTAGACCAGAGTAAAATCAAAGAACAAATCCCTATTATTAAGCTCATAAACAAGTTTCAATTTTAGATCCTCCTTTCAGAGAAAGAACTAAAAATTAAGAGAGTAAGAAGACATTCTTGATTGCTTTGGCCAGAACATGTAATACAGTTGTATTGAAGTCATGACAATTTTATTTTCTTAAGATAACAGCAGACAATCCTGGAGCCGCATGCAGTCTCAGAATACAGATGAAACAAGTCTAGCCAATTTTGCTTTCTTAGCTTAAGAACTTATTGGCAGGGCAATAATCATCAGAGAGGCAGTCAGGGACATGAGAGTCCGCAAACATAACCCACCCTCAGCCACTTTTGCTTAAAGTGCAGAGGTTCCATTTGCACTGCTTCGAAACTCAGCTGCATAAGGAATGACTGTGGCTAAGAACACAAGGTCTGTTCAGCCAGTACTGCTCTCAGGAAAACAAGCTCAGAGCAGATGGTCACATCCCGAGCTGCCAGAGCCAAGAGTCAGCGGGGCCCTTCCAACACCTTCAGAAAGGTGACAATAAAATTTGCTTTGAGCTTTTAAAGTTCGCTTTGTAACAAGGAAGAATGCATTATTACCACACAAAAAGTCTCACTGACAAAAGAAGCATCTTAAACAGTCTCTCTTCCCTATAGCAAAGCTTATCTTTTCCTCCACACTTCCATCAGCTCTACCCCATGGACAAAAACTCAAAAATCCAGGAACAAATACATGATAAAAATTTTATCGAACTCAGCAAAATAAAGCCAATAATATAATAAAAGTAGTAATGTGCAAAAAAAAAGCTTTTTTTTTTTTTTTTTTTTAAATAAGCTTTATATACTGTTCTATTCAGATATCTTACTTATTCAAGTGATTTATATCACATGCTGACTTACTGCTTAGGAAAGTAACAGAATTACCCACACATAGAAATAACTGAGCATCCTGATCACTAGATTTTATTTTTCTAGAAGAAAGTCTCAAAACTATGTATTATCATATTCCTGATCAGCATGAGTTTGCTAGCAAGAGAAGCATACTTCCTCCAGAAAGCTAATTGATGCTTCAGATACACAAAGCTTTAGCTTTTCAATACTTCGGGTCTCTAAAAGACCTTATAAATCTCTTCATTATATGTGGGTTGTATACTGAAGCAGCACAGCTGCTAACCATATTACCCAAACCCTTTTCTTTTCTACTGATTGGGTGGATAACACATGCTGAAACAAATCCTAGATTGCATAAATTTTGTTCAATCTCATCGACAAAAATAGCACCAGAACTCCATCCTTAATTTCAATTTCACCTTAGTGTAATCTATACTGAAAAAAAAAAAAAATGTGTATCATTGTTTGCAGTAACTACTGATTTATAATCTACAAAATTTTCAGTGTCTTACGTCTGGCAACAAAAGCTTATGGAGATGAGGGAAAGCATGTGTCTATCTCACCAGCATTTGTTTTCTGAGAGAAATTTATCATGAAGAGATGACTGCGTTATTAGTTTACTTTAAAAAATTACAAATATTAATGACAGAGAGAGAGAGAAAGAAAGAAAGAGAAAGAAAGACTACACAATTAAAAAGTAATCACATAGCTTACATTGGCAACACTGTTACCTCTGCAAAACCAAACTTCTACCATGTATGGCCATGGCAAATAATTGGTCTGACAGCGGACAGTTTAATTGTTGTACTGGGTGCTTAGATACAGAGATTCTACAAACTGTTTTGACACTTCAGTCTTATGCCCAAAGAATAAGAGTTTAAGAAAAATAGAATGAGAACTACATACATAGGAAAACATGTACTCTCCCTCAAAAGCATACTATGTTCCCATTGGATTAAAAGAATGTGAACCAGCACTTTTAATGGGCCACATTATAATCAACTAATTAGCAATCATACAAGAGAGAGTTTTCCTGACTTGGAACTTTAAACTATCTACAAGTCACTGAACCACTTAAACGTGACAAAAACGCATAGTTTATAGTCATTCAAGGGAAAAAAAAAACTGCTCTTATTCACCTTAGCTCTAAGATCCTTAAGGTGAAGAGTCCTTCTAGAGGAAGGCAAGGCGCATGTACTACAGTGCGACTCAGGCAAGGAAGCACTTGACGTGTGCAGCGAAAACAGCCTCCTGCCACTAATCTCTCTTGCAGAGATTATCAGTCAAGACAAAGGTGAGAAAAGGGAAGCAAATTTAAAACATAAACCCACAACTTTGAACTCCTAGAATTCATAGGCTGAGGGGCGATCACAAATACTAGATGAAATATCAGTCTAGGTGTAAATAAGAACATCATAATAAACTTCTAACTACAGAGGTAGCCCTCTCCCTCCCGCCCTTTTTCTTCTCTTTTTTCTTTGTCAAGTTTCAGCCACTGAGCATACAAGGTGTAAGAATTTCACAGAACTATTTGAAGCAGAGCAGCACATTCTGCCTCAGGCATAGAAAGCAAACCAGCAAACAGAGCAACTCTGTAGCCTTCACCCTGCTTTCTCGCCACCACGCAAGCACCACCATTTACTTGCGTTAGCCAGGGATTCGGTTTTACCTTCGGAAAACATGAGACATCAGCAAAGAATATCTATTTTTTTCTCAGCTGAAGTTTCACAAGGCAGAAGTGAAGTTTCTTATGTTGTTCATTGCTAAATGATGCTTACACAGCGCTCAGATTCAGTCTGAGTGTCAGCTGGTTTTACTCAAGAATATATTGTATTGCCAAGGAAAACAGCAGTTTAAGAGGACTGGTTTAAGTAGTTAACTCTGCGTTTTAATCATTAATAGGAAGAAAAAAAAAGGCATCAGCCTATTTTTGACTATTTAGCAGCCTCTCTGTTAAAGAGATTGAATGTTTCAACTGAATATTTCCTCCACAAGCTATTATTTCCAATAAAAATTACATGACAGGTGCATAGACACCATATAGAGAAGCAGTGTGAAATAATGCAGTAATCATCAAGGACCCGTCTCTCTATTCCAAACCAGTGCTTTGTAGAGAGTCACTTCCAATATCACTGCAACCCAAAAGAAAAAGAAACTTGTCTCACTTCCCAGCACCAAGTACCTCTTGCGTTCGCAGAGCCTTTAGAAGCAGAGCTGCAATCTATGCCAGCTTCTCTGGATATCTGCACCTTAATTTGGGGAATAAGAAGTTCACTGGATTTACCTTCCAATGTTTTGCTCTTAACCACTTAACAGAAGCTACTGTTAAAGCATCCATCCAATGAAAGCAGCCTCTATTTCTCAAACATTTCTTAAACTATAGTTAATCAAGCATTGCACAATGGTATGGGAATATATAGGAAGAAAGGTTGATATGGTCAAGGATGAAAACAATAATTTGATTGCTTGATGGATAAAAAGATTTTCTGAGGCCAACCATTATGGGAGTGTGTAGGATTAAAGATTAATAAGGATCACCTGGTAAAGCTGGAGATGTGGGGATATAGAGGACACCTGTGGAAGATTGGGGAGCACCCTTCTCCAGGATCGGTCATTGGGTTGTTGGTGTGCCAGGATTATCCTGGTCCCTGGGTTTAGAGAGAGCTGCCTGGACTGTTCCTGCTCCTCTGTTTCCCCACACAGTGGGATAGACTAGATGTTCCATGGCCTCTTATTTTCCTTACATGTTGCTTGTTTCATTTTAACAGGTATCAAATGTAATCAGGAGGGTTATAAATTAATAGCCACACCAGACATTTATTTGTATTATTCAGTCACAAATCTTACAAAACTGCTAAGACTGAGTTTTGATTTGACAACTATTCTAGAGTACTACTACTTTTACATCAAATTAACCTAATTTGAATGGTGCATTCAAGAATTCATAAGGAATAAATGTCTTTTACAATAGAAAATTAAACTAGCCTTCTCATTAAAAAACAAATAAATATTTACCATAGGACTTTATCTTAAATCCCTTATAATTCAAACTAAGATCTTAAACTGTTACCTGAAATTTTAAATATTCAGATATCATATGAAAAGATGAAGAGAGAAACCACAGTTATTTTAAAGATAGCTTAAGTAGAAGTGAAACCTCCTTAAGTTAACAATGACTGCTTAAAATTCAGGAACTTGGATGTACTCTGTAAAGGTATACACAACTCAAACCAAGACGAAACAGAGCTTTAGTCAGCTATTGCCTGCCCTACCCCCAGGTATAATCAGGTATCCTCTAAATAAGATCCTTATTTTCATTTCAACAATAAATTCTTAACTTGCTCTGCGTGCTGTAAGTAATTTGATGGAACTTTACATTCATAGAGCAAATTATTTATAAAATCCTTCTGAGAGCCACTTCTGCTAATTTCAAAGGCCTTAATAGGACTAAGGAAAATGGAAATTCATAAAAAAAATTAAAAAATAAGAGTGCACTAAAGCTCCAGCAAAACGGCTTTAAGTTGATGTGTAATATTAACATACTATAGAACCTTACATGAAGTTATTTGTGAAAAATACCTAAAATAAGCAATTGTTTTTTTCATGCTCCAATTAACACAATGACTGCTGGAATTCACTGACTATCAGAAAGAACAAAAGGTAGAATTAAAGAATCCACGAAAGGAAATTGGAAGAGTAGGTTGGATAAAGCGTCACTTGCACATGTTGTATTATACGCTTCATCTTTGCACTCTAAGGGTGTTTAGACTATCAAAAACAGATATTAATTTACATTTCAGTCTGACCCATTACAGTGAGTCTCACTTTGTGATGTGCCAGTATGATGAAATAAAAGAATAACTAGAAAAGGTGGGCTACAAGGCTCAACGAGTCAGAATAACAAGCCACAGAAATCTAGGCATTTCTAATCACACAGGTAGGTTCGAACTTTGTGTTTGTCTTTTGGGGGCTGGAAAAGTATTTCTTTTCCATCACTGTGCTACTGAGCACAAAGAAGAACACTTCATATTATTTTTCAGAGCTTATTTTAAAAGTTTAGCTAGTTATCAAATTGTTCTGCCCAGATCTAAATTAAAATTCTGGATTTTATTTTTTAATATAAATATACATGCAAAGACAGTGCATCAGCTAGAGATTACTAGGTAGCTTATTCTGATGCTGATTTGCTATGTTGAATTGCATGCAAAGGCCTCAAGTAGAAAAAGTATAGCAGATCCTGTATCTTGAAATTAAAATTTGGTAAAAAGTAGAGTTAGGGAAGACAAATACTAAACATACATACACATACTTGTAAACTGTATACCTTGCAACTGCAAAACTGGCCAATCTCTGGACTTCAGTAAAACTATTCTGTTTTAACCTATTTAGAGAAGAAAGCCAATATATTTTACATACACTACCAAAAAAAAAAAATCTTAATTATTATGCAGAAACAGTAGATAACAGGATTCCAGATGGCAGAGATTCCAGACCCATGCAAAGTGCAATAATCAAGTCAAAACATCAAATCTGAATTACTTTGAATAGTTTTCCCTGGAGAAATTTCAAAAAGTACAGACGGCTATAAAAGTTAAAATCAAAATATTCAAAAACACTTGGGACACACGCTAATATTACCCTTCTGTAAGGCAGTAATGTTAAATGAATAATGGTACTAAACCGAAAGGCAATGTAGCTACTTTTTAAGCAAGTTATTGCTGTGGTCTTTTTCTTTTATTGTAAATTTGTTTATATTTTAATTAGAAATTAAAAAAGTGCTATATCCCCAAAAATAGTGAAGATGATCAAAATTAACTAAGCAATTAGTTCAAATTAAAAGTCAATCCTTAAAATACTATTTTCACATCCAGCCTTAACTCTTACCCTTTTTCCCTCCAAATGAAAATAAGAATTTTTACACATCACATGCATGGATGACTGCGACAGCCTGGAAACAGAACATGCTTGGAACTTCCTGCCCAAGAGAATTTAGTCTTAAGGTACACAAAAAGTATAGAAAACTGAAATAACCTAAGCAGAAAGTCCAGCTATACTTGAAAGAAAAGTACAGCTTGGTTCGGCACGGTTTATCTCGGTTTGGCACCTTGAAAACATAGAGGTATAAGAATCATTGATTTTAATCATGGGAAATGTTTCCCATCACAACAGCATTAAAATACCCTGCATGAAGATTTGTTTGACATAAACATTTTATAATATTTATTCTTCTAAAGAATGTAACAGGACACTCAGTAGGATTTCAAGATGATTATGATCATGTAATTAAGCCACAATGAAAGAGGAGTCACTGAAGAAATCCAGAAAGGTCCAACACATGCTGCTATGCCACAAACCATAATTATGGAGTCCATATCCAGAATTATCAAGATATCAATAGGTATTCTTAATGGAAGGTTTTAGATATAGGACACCTTCTCTCAGAAAAGGAAAAAAAAGAAAAAAGGAAAAAAAAAAAAAAAAGGAAAAAGAAAAAAAAAAAGGGAAAAAAAAAGGAAAAAAAAAAAAGAGAAAGAGAGAAAGTGACAATCTAATGAATTACAGGATGCAGCTGGCCAGGAAAAAATGGAAAAACGCAATTTCAAGACTATTCCATAACTACTAAGTATACTCAGCAGCATTCATTTCTTCCTGGAAACTTCTGTTACACAGTTACACCCTGCAATACTGTATCTGCCCCTTGGAAGTCACCATGAGAAGGAACACAAGCAGATAATATAATTCTGACAGTGGTCAGATAAAAAAAAAGACCTGGTAAGACATGAATTGTAAGTTACTTAAAACCAGTTCCTTCCTGCAGAAGTTTTATAGCAAGTACTAAGAAAGGATTCTGTTGTCCATTACATTCACCTCCATTCATTCTTCATTCATGTCTCTTGCCTAATATATGATGTTGAGCAAATCATTTGTCAAGTTTGTTGACATCATTAAACTGGGCAGAGTGGTCAATACACTGGAAGACAAGGCTGCTGCTCAGGTCTTGCATAGGCTGGAGGAACACACTGACAGGAACTCCCAAAGTTCAACAGAGCCAAGGGCAGTCTCCTGTATCTGGGACAGAATAACCCAATGTGACAACAGAAGCTAGAGGCTAACGAGATATTGAGCATCCTCTGCTTACTGGATGTCCACATCCATGCATCCCTTAGCCACTTGCCATGAGCACTTATTTCCTTTGTACTCATTACCTCCCAATAAGTCTCCCATAACTAGGGAACAAACATTTTCAGCTCCAGAACAGTTTTGTAATTTTAAAGTCATTTGGCCTAAAAATCCCCTGATATCCTGATTCATGTATGAGTGGGAGAATGCAGAGGGTAGTGACCCTTCTTACTTTGTGGCAAAAGTTATAACGTTTCCCCTGCATACCTAAACATTAGAAAGACCTCTGTCCTTGCTACTTTCCAAAGATCCGGGAAAGACCTGCCAAAGAAACAAGACACAGCACCTTCACACAAGGGCCTTACTCATCTTGCACGGTAATCAATTTAATGAAGCAGGCTCTGGAAACCAAGTTTATTTATTCATGTAAAATTTATAAACATTCACACAGGCACAACCACTACAGAAAATAAATCAAAGCCAACTACTTTTTCTCTCAATGTGACAATGGTGCCTCTTGGGACACTTCTGACATACACTTAAATAAATGCCTTAAAAATCTAAAGAGGTATTTTATACATAATTCTGCAGATTCTGCATAATCTACACGAGTGTTCTATTTTTTAAGAACACAGAAAAATATGAACAAAAAAAAGACTCTTCTCAAATACTTTATACTTGGTTTATGAACCATGACACTCAGAGAAGACAGAGTCACATCAGCAATCAAAGTTACAGAAATAGCTCTTTCAATAGTTGTACGAAAATAACAGAGTAGGATGAAGCAGGAACAAACTTTCACAAAGCATGAGTTTCAAAAAACAATGGTTTAGGAAAACATACCTGAGAACATCTCAATCTCCCTTAAAAATATTACCCTATGAACCTTAATGTCAATATTTGAAGTGTACATTTTAATTTCCATGTAGCAGCTGTAATAAGGTCAACATTAAAACTCATGGAGAGACACTAAGAGGTCTTACAGGAAAGATGACTATACCTGGTAGTCAAAAGCAAAATAAGGGCTTAGCATTACGATTTGACAGAACTTTGTACCTATTTACAAGCGCTGCTATCCCAAGTTCAAAAAAAGTCAGTAGGACATATCAATTTTTGGAATATACATAATATGGGTATAATCTAATGACATATCAATGTAGAAAGGAAAACAGAGGAAGATTTTACAGTTCAGCTTCGTCAAGTTTGGAACAACCTTCTAGTTACAGCAAGGATAATAAAAATTACAGCCGATTCTGTCTAAAGTAGAGCTCAATAAATTTACAAAAGTTTCTATCTAACAAAATGCCCAGACAGTTCCTCTCAACTGATGAATCAAAGTCTACAAAAGAGAAGAGAAGAATAAGCAAAGGCAGGAATAAGAGAAAACCACAGATACTGCCATGGACAAATGGTAAGCATGTGAAGTTTCTAAAAACACAAAACAAATCAGACCAACGATACCTTAGCTTCATGATCAACACAAGCCAGTCCTGACAACAAAGGAAGAGCTTCTACCACCCTCACTATGATGTTCTGCCTTCACAAGTGGCACAAGTTAATCAAGGATACAGGGCAGCTTTTAGCAGTGAGGCCATCTCACAATAAGTTACACTGATCATAAAACTATGACCCAGATAAGCTCATCACCCATCACAGTTTGCGTGACTATAGCAGGACAACAGCTAAGCTCCTCCTCTCTGCCAACACGCTTCTTCCTCCTGCAGATGGAGACGGTATGACTGGGCCGGTAAGTCGGTCCAGGAAGTTGTTCTATTTGAAAAGCAACTCAGGCATGGGGAAAAAAATAAAATAAAAAGAAATAAATAGTACCTTTTTTGACCAGTTTAGTTCTCTTAACAAACTTGCTTCCTGGTTACATAGGTCCCATTGGTTACACAAAGGAAGAAGTAACTATAACTCAGACTGCCTTCAATGGTGCACACTATGCCCTGGATCTTTTTGCATTCTTAATATCACTAAAACTTAACCTGTGAATCATTGTTTAAAGGAAGGGATGCTACTTTTTACCAAGCATTATTGAATTTTGCTACAACTCTCTTAAAAAGAAAATGCAGCTGAGAAAAATTCTCAGATCTCGCTTGAGTTCTTACAGCACTGGAACTAATTTGTGTATATAACACATTAATATATTTGCTGTACGTTTAAAATGCAAACAAACCTCTTGTTAGTGTCATTAGTACCATATAATCCATCTACACAAACAATATTGGCTACAGTCCTATTTAAACCTAGACACATGCTTAATTTGCAGAACTAATTTTACACGCCCAGTAGCTTTACACACAGTTTGGAGCATTAGTCAATCTGAGGGACAGGCAGGACTCAGCCCACATCAAAGGCACTCAGGCGGGCAAGGCTGCACTACCCTGCATGGATTTGCAGCAGAGCATGCTGCCTGTCGTACCAATGAGTACTCTCCTGGGAGAAGAAATACAGCTGTGTCTTACAAAAGTTTTCTTTGGAAAGTCCTCGGCATAGCTGTGAGACTACCACTTGATAGCAAAAGATAGAGGCTGATTACCTAGGTGAACTACTTTGTTTGTTTCATTGCATTTTCTTATTTTAAATAAAAGTCGATGCTTTTTCTTTTCTCCTCTCTGAACAAAAGAGCAGATGTATGCAAAATCCCAGACTGAGCAACATGGCAGGGCATGGTTAATTTATAAGGTAGTGCAAACCAAGCAATCTTAGCAGTACCACTTTGCAAGAGCAGCGATAGGAGCAAAGCCCAGGGCAGAACACTGCAGCGCAAGCAGTCGAGACCACTGAGACCTCCCCCAGTCTCAGCGGGTTTTGAAGTTTCTTTCCCGAAAACAAGGACTTCCACGCTAGGTTACTGTGACCGAGGGCCTAGTTGCGAGAGAAAAAAAAAAAAAGAGAGAGAGAGAAAGCGGAGGAGCTTCAGCCCCGTAAGCGGCCCCGGCTGAGGCCACTAGTTTGGGTTGTTGGGAAGTGACTTCACTTTTCCTCGGGCGGAGGAAGCAGGCGCAATGCCAGCTCTTCCCTCTTGGCGAAAACAACTTTATCTTGTTGAACACCCCGCTGCGCTACCGCTCCGCTCATCGCGGCGCGGCTGCCCCGGCCGCCCGCAGCCCACCCGGCCGCCCGCGGCGCGCTGGGCGCTGTCAGCCTGTGACAGGGCACGGGGACGCGGTGCGGCTCCCTCCTTCCCCGCCCGCCCACTCGCCGCGGCCTCCTGCGAGCGGCGGCGCCTCCCGCCGCGGCCCCGTACGTCCCCCCTTGCCCCTCACCCCGCACCGGAGGCCCGCGACAGCAGCGCCCCTCACCCGCGGCACCGGGCGGCCTTCGCTCCCTTCGGCGCGCAGCTCCGGAGGCTGCAGAGCAGGCAGGGAGGCCGGGCGAGAGCAGCGCGGCCGCGCAGCCGCCTCAGGGCCGAGCCAGCGCCGTCCACATTCCGGCGGCGGCCGTGGATGGCGGCGCGGGCGGGGGCGCGCGAGTGCACCGCCCTCCCTCCGCCTCGCTGCTGCTGCGGCGGCCGATGGGGAGCGCGCGGCGACCGTTAAACCCTCGCTCCGGCCGCGCGGGGGCCGTTTGCAGCGGCCCCTCCAGCGCGTGGCGGTTGGGAGGAGGCCGGGCTGGCGCGTTAGGCCGCCCCGCCGGCGCTGCCCCCCTTTGGTTGTGTTTCGGCTCGCGGAGAGGCACGTTTGGCTTTGCCGCGAGCGCTCGTGGAGCGCCTTTACTCACAAAAATAAATGAATAAAACCTAAAAACCACGGCTACCTTAGAAAATGCTTCTTTGCAGCCCCTTGGAAATAACCTGGCTTGCAGAAACATTGACCCATAAACATGTAGAAAATCTTCACTAGGGCAGTAAAATTACCTACAAATCATGATAATCTTTAGAGATTATCTTGCTTGTTTGCATTTTGGTTTGGAACCTCACCTCTCGCATCTTTACATTGTTTATCAACCGTGTTTATGGGTGGCTAAATAAATATTTAAGATTTAAATAGTAAACAAAGGTATATGTTTAAATAAAGAAATATCAGCACTATTTATGTTTAAGTAGTGAAAAGTTGGCCTGTTGATTTCTCTCTCCTCTTTTTCTTCTCGTGTATGTGAAACAAATTATATTTAAATTGATCACATAATTGATAACAGTTTGTGCTCTGTTCAGTTCAGAGGTGGCTCAGCAAAACGACAGGGAACATCAGACCACAGTTAAATAACTATTTCCCCATGTGAATGACAGTGGGCCATGCCTAGTTAATCTGGGAATAATGGACCATCCTAAGTGTAGAAAATTTGATCTATGGAGAATAACTGAAAGAAATTGTGTAGTTGTGTACTCCAGAAAAGATAAAACTAGGTAAGTTTCTTGAGCCTAATGATTGCTTATGTTAAAGGTTTCCACAGAAGGAAATGGTATTTACTTATTTTTCCAGGAGTACTATGGATCAAGTCAGCGGACTGAGATGAAACCTTATAAAGGAAGACTTAGGCACAATACTAAGCAAAAAAAATTCAAATGGTTATTGGTTCCCTACTGGAAAATTGGTAGAAATGGTGAACTAGATGCATCTCAGAAATGATTTAGATATATTGAGCTTCCATTCAGGCTTAGAGAATGACCTGTTGAGGTCTCCTGAAGATCCACCTTCTACAGCTGTGAAGGAAGACTTGATCTGCACATTGGTAACAGGAAAGTCAAGGTATCAAAAAGATTAACTTAATCTAACTGGTATTTCATGGAGCAATTGTAAATGCCTAGAATACACTCAGCATCCCTTTAACCCTTTAATGTTATAACTGAAGGACTGGCAATATCCACTTCCACCTTCCTACAGTGTTAAGGCCTTATTTAATAAATACAATCATTTTTTTCCTCTGTACCTGAAAAGACAGCAAATTAATGTATGGCCTTAAAAAAAAGAGCATTTGATAAAAGGAAAGCAGTCCATATATGAGAAAAGTGAATATAAACATAAGTCCCAATTACATGGTATTCTGACAACAATTTTTTTTTTTTTTTGCTATGTCACAAACTCTCAACATAAAATATTTAATGTCTTAATGAGAGCACATTTTTGTTTATAATATACCCAAATCCTCAATGCTGTGAGTCCACTACTGTTTAAATAAACACCCTGTAAGATGTAAAAACAAAACAAAACAAAACAGAGTATGTATAGCACCCATGCTCCGGGAAAAAAGACAATAAAATAAATCCAAAAACTTCTTATTTTAAAATCCACCAAGAAAAAAATCAATGCTAGTCCTCTTCTGCATTATCCACCACGGGGAGCTGAAGGGTAACATAGCTGTACAGATAATGATAAGGGAATGCAGTCTAGTGTGTATTAACTCCCAGAACCTGACCTCTACAGGGTTCACATAAATATTTGTCTTGATAGAATGGATTTCCATTTAACCTTATCCGAAGGATTATAATGCGAAGGCAACATCATCCAGTACATGCCCAGGGAGGGCATCTCCCACCCCATCCTTCTGCCACTGCAAGAGATCTATCTGAATCCAAAACCAGGGAACTCTTGGGGTTAAATGCCTCCAAAGATCTGAAAATGGGCTGGAAGAAGCATTCCTATTTAGGAGGTAAATAAACTTATCACCTTAAAAAGGCGAGAAAACTGCTTAGCAATAAAGCATTAGGAATTGCTTAGAAATTGTTTGCTGCAGAATTGCAATGAAAACATGTTTAGGCACATACTTCAAAATATTCTTGTGTGGGCTTTATGGAAGGAATAAGTCCATCAATCTTTTGTATGTTTGGATGAATTTTGTTAAATCAATCTATGGTATTAATAAGAAATCTCAGAAAGTGCTTATAAGTGATCCTGCTGTTATCTTGTCTCTTCTGCAGCTTGGGCTGCAGAGAAGCCTTGCTTCAGGACAGGTACTGTGCTTGAGCACACTAGTCTAATGTACTGTTCTTTACTGTTAACATCAATTTTAAAAACAAGAAAAGAAAGTGCCTTCTTATATAGCCTTAATAGGGCAAGAAGTGCTTAAGAATAGCTCATGCTATGACTTTTCATTAGGGAAGTTTGATATCCTTAAAATCATCCGGTTGTTGCTAAACATTATATGCTAGAGGTACAACTGATTCAAATTCTCTTCCAGGAGACAATTAACTAATGCTTTTACTTTATGCAAGGTATATTATATTTTGTGTGTTTGTTGAGACTTTCTAGATTAAAAAGTGGGAAGAAACTTAATTGCCTGAATTAAAGTCAGCCACCACATTTAAAATTTTCTAAATTAAATGGTGGCACGGTCATAAACAAACATACCATGGATTATGTCCAAATATTTAAGAACAAATTTTATAATGTGGTTATAAGTTCCCATATCTGATGGTTCAATAATACTGAAATGAGATTAGAAGTTATTTCAGACAGAGCAAGTCAATATGAACTTAATACTGATTACAGCTGAAGAAATAGCTTATTTTCAGCAGTAACTAATAAGTGGGAGAAAACACAGAGATAATATTATTGCTGCTAACATTCTTTAAGATGAAGATGTGGCATTTGTGTTAACAGTTATAGATAGAGGCTATTTCCAGTCTTTCACTTCTATTTCTAAAAACAGTCTATTTTACAATCAGTTGAGATGATCATCTACTCTCTGTCACTCAGAGTTGAAACTGAGTGAAATTCAGTCCTGGCTTTCTAAAATACAATTATACACACACACACACTTAGATTTTAATGGGATATAGTGTATGATTACATAGCCACGCAATGCAGTTTTAATTAAAAGTATGAGATCATCTCTGCTGTGATTTGAAAAATTAACAGCATTCTTTCAGCAGAAATCAAACAATTATTTGCTATTCTTACATATTAGCACCATATTTTAATGGAGCTTGATATGATTTTCTTTATTGCACGATGCAAGCTTATAAATGCAGGGCTTAATTTCCCTCTTCCTTTTGTATGATCCATTAGCAATACAGTTGCTTTTTAGCGTATTAAAGCTTTTTAAAGATAGATATTCTACTGTAACAAAAATAAAATGGCCTACAGTGAATTATGGGCAAAAGAACAGACTGTGGTAACTTTACTAAAATATACTAAAATATATATATCCAGAGAAGAATTAGAGTGGAAGGAGACCATAATGAAAAGCAACTGGAATAGTAAGGGTATTATTACAATTTTCTCAATTATACATAACTCTGGAGTTTAAAATCACTTGAGAACTAAGTTTGGAAGAATCCCTGTGGTGTTTATATATGGAGTAAAACGCTCTAAGACAACTTTAATTACAAGTGCAGAATCCTTTCTGATGAGATTCTAAACATGGTTTGTGCCTCTCTGATGGGAAACACTGTTGCTGCCTCTCTCCATACCGAGCAGAAGACTTCCCTAGCTATTAGTTTCCTGATTAGAATAAGGTTTCCTTTTGCTTCTATTTTTTTCACAACAAAATACATTTTCTCCTTCTGAGAAAAGTGGATTTAATATTTTAATTAGTATTGAGCTCATATTTGGTGGAAGAGTATGAGATAAAGGGCTATTTTTACACTCTAAGTATCTCAAGGTAAATATCTTTTTTTTTTTTATGAAATGGAGCAAGAAAACTAGGTCACCTTGATAAAAAGCTGATAATGAATATATTGATCTTCTGAGGACCAGTAGAATCCTAGAAGTGGAAATAATGTTGAGTCATGTAAACTGGTAAGATCTCTGTCAATCATAGAGTATAGAGGTCTTACTGTTGTGACAGTCTTTCTCTTTCTTGTTTATGTCCTTACCTGAATGCAACAACAGATTACACCTAACTGTTGCATACATTATGCACAGTGTACAACAAACCATCAGAGGTGGTCACTCAGTATGTTGTAGCCATAGCACAGTTTGCCATTATGCCTCAATTAATGTAGATATAACTGTGCTTTGCCTGAATTGCTCTGGGGAATATAGCTCAACATAGAAAGACAAAGAGAAATCTTACAGAATCAATAGTATTTTTTCCTCGTGCTTGCACAGTTCAAATAGTTACATTTTATGCTGTTGAGCTGTAAGGATCTTATCACGTTTTAAAGATAATAATCAAAATTAAATAACAGAAAGATATGCAACAGAAAATGCTATCATATCACCAAGTGTCTGTGTGCATGTCAAATTCTGTCACATATACCCACACACTCATACCCACATACACACTACATGTATTACAAAGTCATTATTTTTTGATATAAATATCTAGAACCATTCTGTTGCTGCACATTTTTTTTTTGTTTTAAAACCTTTTTTTGATTGCAATTGCTAGTCTGCACTAGGTAAACTAGCAAAAAAAAGGCCTCTATATTGCCAGCATGACTCTACACAAAGATAGGGTACACCTATTACTATGAGAAATTTCACCTCAAAGCAACTTCTTCATCTGGATTGAAGAGTTCTTAGAAATAAGAATACTGGGTTTTCAGAGGAAAGTAGCCATCAATCAGCTGTTGATAAGACTCTGATGCCTATACAGAAAGCTGAGCAGATTCCTTTGTCAGGAAACTTAAAAAATATATACATATATATAAAAATATCTAGAAGTATAATTTAATGTGCTCTGCTGTAGCCCCATATTTAATAATCATACAGCTTGTATTCTGTTCATGTTGTGTTATCAGCTAATATTTAAGAGTAACAATGAAAGTTTTTTTTTTTTTAATTTTATATGGCATTACCAGGATTCTCCTTTAGATGTGTGAGCTAGAGAAATGTGGGACAAAGCTGGTGTTTCAATCTTTCTTTTTTTTCTTGACACTTGTGACTCATGGCTGAAACACTGGTAAAATAATGAATATACATGTCTGCTCCTGGCTATTTCTCAATGTTTAGCTCACCTATGTGGGTAAGTTCTTTCTTTTCTATTTAATGTGCAGATCAGTAAGTGCATTTATGCGCATGCGCTTCATGTGGAAGGCCAACTAAGGAGAGGGGGTCTTTTAGGTATGAAAATAGAGGATGCTCCTTTTCGCAGAGCACCATGCACTAATGGAAATACCGATAAGAAAAGCTGCTGCCTGGGAGAAATTCAGCTGAAATTCAACTGTAGCCAAATGGAAAAGAGTTGGGATAGCAGTGAAAGATGGATGTCCCTTGTCCGAGTCCTGTTATTTCCACACACAAGTAGCATGTTTCTGCCTCTCAGAGGCACCAGAACCCAAAACACTGCACACAAATAGATAGAAAATGCTGTGCATTATATATGTCAAAATTCTCCATAAGTAATAGAAAGGGTGGTTAAATTAACGGTGGTTAAATTTCCCCTTGGTCCACGTTGACAGAATTAAGGTGAAGCGGCAAATAATAGGGTTGCATTTGATTTCTGATGCTTTTCTAAGTATTTTGGCTTTGTTAACAGGCTGAAAACTTTGTCCATCCTGTATCTCATGTGTCCCAATGAATATGTGATAAATACCAATTAAAATCTAAGAAGAAAATTCTTAATAGAATTATTTTCTTTAAACTATATTTAAAATGTAGGTTACATCTGTACTCACATTTACAATGTTGCAGAATATTCTCCTTTCACAGTTGCTTCTTTAGCAATTATTGCAGTAGTTTATGCAGAAAATCAGCACCTAAAGTAGAGTTATTTAGCATAACCACAAATACTATTTTTTTCCTGTCTAGTGATGAAAACTAATTCCACTACTTAGTTATTGTTTTTCACTGAACTTCCTGAATCCTAATTCAAAATAAATTCAATAGTTTAATACACTTAATGGTCAGAACGCTAAGTTTTTTTTTTTTTTTTAATCTTGGGTGTTAGGAGTAACCACTTGATGTGACATGACATAGTTTTCAGCAACAAATAAACAAATCCTGTAGTGGTGAAATACTTCAAAAAGGCAGTTTACCAAAAAGAGATGAATGTATACAATAGGAACAAACTATGCTATTCATCTGCATTTCAGACATTTCTGTTTCCCGATGAAATTGAAATGCTGGCATGCTGTGTGACAGCTTTTTACCAGCACCCTCATGTGAGATAGGAAACTGAAACACAGTGTTGAAAATAAATTTTAAAAAGGGAGGAAATATTTACCAAACAGATAGGTTTATCTGCGTGTCAGAATGCGTCTGTGAAAGTGGACAATGTAGACAGATTCTAATCAAAGAACTAAGGAAGTTAGCATAGAGGTGTGAACTCAGAAAAATCCTCTCAGACTACCTAAAAAACTTTGATGTTTTTTGAGAAGGGACCTATAAAAGAAAATAAATTTAAAACCATGTAGCTGTGGTACATGCTTCATAAGCAGTTTACAAACATGTCAAAGTGTGAAATTTCAAAAAATTACTTAGTTGTCCTTTATTTTTACTTTCATGAGAGAACTGATAGTTGTGCTTGCGTGAAGATGCATTTGGGAAGTCTTGTATCAGATGTCCTCAAACAATACAAAATCTGAGTCTTTACTGGTGACACAAAACAAGGAAAGGTGGAAATAATCAGTATGTCTTCTCTTACTGTAAAAATGTGACATGTTAGTATAGGCTTTTTAAAGTTAATAAAAGCTGGAAAATTGATTGGAAAAATTACTCAGAAAGCAGTTTAGTCATACTGAAGTTGCTGTAACGTACACAAGTGCGGAGGATGCTGTGTTGTCTACTGGTTGGAAAAAGAGACCAAGCTGTGAATGCTGGCTTTCATTCTTCATCTTGTCACTGCACAGATTAACCTCTGTGCTTTAGCTCCCCTATCTGCAGAGAATAAAGCTTTGGTTTTACATGCAGTTGAACTTGCTGCTACCAGAAGTAGAAAATCCACCTGTGTTGATTGCAGTCTTACCCATCTCTCTTTCCCCACTCCCCCTTTTTACAGAGCATGAGGGATCTGCCAGGAAGGAACAAAAATAAATTTGTTAGTTTACTTGGTTCTAGGTATTGTACCCATATGGGAAATTGATTCCTAGAAACCCTTGTAAAATGCAACTCTTCTAATCTTTTAGCATCACAACTTGCTAAGTTAAATAAAAAGCTGTTATAAAACAGTAACAATTTTATGAAGAAAAAGAACAATTTTTAACATAAAACAGAAGAAGCAAAAAGAAATAAAGGCTTGTGCTTCTTCTTTTTTTCAGAGCTAGAATAAAAGAAGGAAATAAATCCAGGAACTGAACTGCAAGATAAATAGGTGGCAGCATATGGCAGTTGGCATAGGGTATTGTCCCTTCTCAGGGTTCAGGAGCTGAACAAACCATTATTTCAGCAGAGGGCACCAGAACAACAGAAGTAGGTTGCAGTGACTTCTACTTCCTCTACTCAGGGAATCTAACTCTTGATATCCCCAAAGCCTGGAAGTGGGTCTGCATTCTTGTCATGCAGTGGCGTCTTGTATCTTATAATGCTTCAAGTATTTTTTTTTTTGTCATGTTTAGAACAAAGATTTTGCTGAAAGGCACTGGAAGCTCTTGGATTAAAGCAAATCAAGCAAGCAGGATGCACTATGGAGTACTGTGCAAACCTCTCATACATACTCCGAAGTCAAGTTATAACCTCCTTAGACGATGTCAGTCAGTGGGTCAAGAATGACAAAAAGATGGGACAGTTGAGTGACACTTCTAATGAGGAATTTTCAGAGGGAGTTTTTTTTTTCTTCCTGGCCCTTCCTTCCTTTCTCGCAGCAACCAGGCACGTTTATATAGATTTTAATTCTTAGTAACCCGAAAATACAGATGTTAATAACCACAGTGATACTCTGCACATCTGTTATGCATGACATCAGTGAACTGAAAGAATGGCTTAGAGAGAAACATTCTTGGAGTAATATTAATTTACAATTATGCCCTTCATGTTGTTCTGGCTTCTCTTGTATAAATAAAACCTGTGCCTGGTATTTTGAAGTCGAGGTAGGGATCATGCCTTTCCACAGTGACAACCTTATTGCTGTCATCCTTTTAATATTTCAGAATAAGCATATAATTAGCTCTGAAAGCTGCATCTGAATTAAATGGGATTTCATGATATTTAACACATTCTTTAATGAATATTGGCTTCTTTTTCCATGATTAGGTTGGATGGATATGCTTCATTCGTTTGTCTATTTTATTACAAATGCAGGAATTTTAGGTCTGTTGATGTGTATGGACAAACACACATAAGTATGAGCAAGACAGGGTCTTGATTTTTTTTTTTTTTTTTGCTATTCTTTATTTTATACAACACGTGCTGTGTGAAATACCTGGGACATTTTATAAAATGCATGCAGCCAGTTGGAAAAATATTTTAATTCTGCTGTTACAGGTTTCAAAATGAACATTTTTCCATTATCAGCAGTCTTACAGGTCATGAAGGTAACTAAAATAATAAACCAAAAGGTTGCCAATGCATTAAAAATCTTTCTGAAGAAGGCTATTTTCTTACCCAACTAACATTAAGCTGGTAAAAGGTAATGCAAAAATTGTATCATCATATGATCATATGATACAATTTTACAAATACCCTGATACTTTACCTCGTCCCATAGGATAATGCAGAAATTCATTTCTAATGTATAGTTTGGAGAACATCTTCAGACTGGCCACAGATATGAACTGTATCTACTTTAGCCCCTTTTGTAAGAGAAAACGAAAGATGTTGTAGAATCAAATGTTATAGAATCAAATGTTGTAGAATCAAAAATAATTACTATGACTTTAAGGCCATACAAAAAAAAGACGTGAAAATAGTTGGAAATAAATGACAGCAGATTTAATAATAAGCTGAAATGAGATAAGAAAATAGCAGTCCCAAATTTCAAACAGCAAATGCTTTTTGTTTTTTATCTGACAAAGCAGTCTATTCTGCAGGAAGAAATCGCTGTTTCCTCTTTGAATTTTGACCACTTCTACTATCTTTCTGTGCTGGATAAGTGAGAAACTAGACATTAAAACAAACTAAAAGCCTGGTAGGATCAGTTCTCAAGAAAATTTGTAACAAACTTATCTACAAGCCTCTGAACATTTTAAATCCAGACTAAAGAATAATGACTTGGAAGATGCAACTCTGATGGAGGTCTAAAATGAGTCCTGAGATTTAGAGATTTACTGGATGTGGTATTAAAACACTGAAGGTAGCAATAAAATTAAATGCCAAGGGAAAGTGTAAGCTGACCAAAACTAAGATTTTTTTCAGTTTAATAGCTATAGGAAGAGGCTGAAGTATTCAGGTTGGAATATTTAAAAACAGAATGAACAAAATACCAGAATGATGTTTTGTGTACAATCATCTGACAGATTTGGAAGTAATAAAATGTACTCAAGCCGTACTAAATTCTAGTTCCTATGAATTTTAACAAAAGCTGTTGGGAATGCTTACCATTTTAGCTCCAAATGCGGACTTCTCCACTGGAAAGGACAAGTAGATTGAGCTATTTCCAAAATACCATTCAGGAGAAGAACCTTCAAAAGAATTTGAGAGTCAATATAAAATTTTATGTTTTGATTTTAAGTAAAATGAGGATCATATTTCAAGTGATACAGGATAATATCAGAAGATACCACTTACTATTATGAGTTGTATGGGTTTTTTGTTTTTTAAATAAACTATCCTGCAACTTGCAATTTGGTTATATGAAAGACTGTGCTTCAGGAAAATAATCATACATATTTGTACAGTCTTTAAGAACTTATGGTCTTCATGTTTCACTGAGGCATTGTAGTAAGTACTAGGATGCCAATATAATACTAAAAAAAAAGTACTAAAAACGTGATCATGACCAATTATTTATTCAGTCTCACTGAATAAATGAGATTTCTAAATCTCATCTGTTAATGTCTTTAAAATAACAATAAGACAGTTGTAATGCTTAAGTTTCACACTCCCATGTTAAACTTCCGCGATTTGCACTTCTTTTGTAATTCACAGCAAGACTTGCTAATGCTGAAGGATGGGGACTATTCACAAAGGTTTGTGTCCCTCCATTCTCTAGTCAACAGAGGAGAGACCAAGAGAGGGCTAATGAGTAATTTAGAGCACCAATTTAGTCCCTAGTTGGCAATTTAATTTAGAAATTAAACTCCCAAAGTTAAAGGCAACCTTTGTAAAAATCTTGCCTGAATTCTGGGGTGTTGGTAAGCCCCCAGCTCTCTGTGAATACAGTAAGCAAAGCCTGGTGTGAGAAATTAATAGGGGTTTTTTATTTATTTATTTATTTTTTTGATACTGTTTTATTGAAGCACTGATTCCTCAGAAGCATTCAGCTATGCTGTTTTGGCAGAGAAACCTAAATAATGATGACATTTTCTTTAGCAAAAGCTAATAAATAAAAATTATAAGTTAACATGAAAATCAAAACAGTCCACAGCCAGTACATGAGTCAGAAACAACAGCTGAGGATTAAACTTCCTCTCTGTGAACTTTCCCTTTTGCCTAGGAGCTCTGCTTCTCATCTCAGGGTTTCTGTCTGCATGTCATGACCCAGCTTCCTTTTGCAGGTTGCCATCTCAAATTCCTGGCCCTGGCTATTTCTGACCTTATACTGTGCTGTGTGAATGATATCTCAGGGTCACGTAGTCCTCTGCTGCTTGGATGTTGGGCAGATAACACAGCGTATGTTCAGGACAGCACTGTAAGTCCTGTAAAGCTTTTGGAAATGCAGTGATTCCACATCAGTTAGCCTGCATGTGCCTTCACTGGAAGGATTAATACTTCTAAACCTCTCACTTTGTTGAATGAAGAGGAAAAAAAACCCCACATAATTATATAATAATTTACAGGGAGAAAAACAAAAAGAGCTATTACTGCTTTTGAAAGCAATGAAGCACCAACATGTGGAGAAGTTGCACAAAACAAATGTGCAGCAGGAGTGTGCCAGACTTTGCACACTCTTGCTGAATCAGACTGGTCCAACACAACCAACTAAAAGTACTACTGCCTCTAGCTGGACCTATAAATGATTAAACAAGTAGGAAAGAGTAGAGGAGCAGTGGAAAAGCTTTCCTGTTGGCCAAATTTGTGAATAACTTTGAACAAATAGCTTGGTACTTTACACTTCAGTTCATGTTTTCACAAAATGGGATCAAACTCTTGTCACCTTGGAATACCTTGGCAGGCAACGCTTAGCTCTTTGGGGTGCTTTCATGGCCTGCAAGAGTTAACAGACCCTAACTATAGGCAATGTAAAATGATTAATATTCAAAAAGGTTTTTAAATTTCCATAAAAAACGAAATAAATTTCCAGAGTCGCAACTCCGCCAGACCCAGGCATGCTGGCCAGGGCCCCAACACCTTACCTTTAGTCTAAGTGGTGAGACGCGAGCTAAGAGAAAGGCACCCTAAAAAGGAAAAAGCCCAAGAAGGCCCTTTCCCATCTACTTTACGTGAAAAGCAACATTTATTCACCTTTTTTTTAGACCTATATATATAAAGTATACATATTTAGTTGTATTCATATAAATAAATAAGGCGTGTGAGGGGGCGGACACAGGTCGCTCCGCTCAGCAAAATGGCGGCGGGGTGGGGCGCGGGGGGGGGGACGCATTTGGCGCGGCGCCGCCCCGGCCGTGACGCAGCCGCTTTTGGCCGCTCGCGCAGGAGCAGGAAGGGGCGGGCGAGGCGGCGCCGGCAGGGAGGGCGGGCGGCAGGCGCAGGCCGGCGGAGCACAAGATGGCCCCTGCTGCTGCGCTGCTGGCGGAGGCGCGGCGGGCGGCCGGGGGACCCTGGGGCCGGCGCGTGCCGGAAGAGCAAGGCGCGGCGGTGGTCGCCGCCCCCGTGCGGCGTAGCTGAGAGGGGCCCGAGGCGGCTGCGGGGAGCCCGGCCCGTGTGGTGAGTGCGGCGCAGGGCCCGAGGCGCGGGGAACAATGGCCGCCCCCCTCCTCCTCCGTCCCCGCGGGGGGCGCCGCGCTGGGCCGCGGGCTGCTTCCCCGCGCTGTTTCGTGCGGGAGCGCAGCGGTCAGGGAGGCACCGCGGCCCGGGAGGCCTGGGGGGGAGGTCGGCTTTTGTGCGCGCGGCCTGCGCCGGCCGCGGCTCCTGGCGGGGCCTGCGGGGCGCCGGGGGTGGGGGTTGATAGTAGTAAAGCATAAAAGCGAGGCGAGGGCGGCCCTGCGCCCCCTTTGTGCAGCGCGACGTCCGACCCCGGGGCCGCTGCAGGTGTGGGACCGGGTTTGTCCCCAAAGCCCTAAAGTAATTTTTTTTTTTTTTTTTTTTTTTTTTAACTTACAAGCTATTTTTTTTTCCTGGGATTGATAGTGTAGAATTTTCCCTACGGGAATGCCTGTCTTTCTAAGAATGCTCTTTTTGTTATTTAATTATTTATTTATGTCAAACTGAGTTAAGTAGTAATGAAAAACAAATGAAACGCTCTTATCCCTTCTCCTGAGTGATGGTTTTTGGCTTCAGTGCATTTTTATTCTTGGATTGCAAATGGCTGACCCCCACCTCCCCCTTCCCTTTGCCCCACCTCTTCCCCCTGAAAGAAAGGGGGGTGGGGGTTGGGAGGAAAGAAAAGGAAAAGAAGAGGAGGGAAGGTAACTGGGCCGGTAGTGATGCTGCTTTTATCCCTGCGACTGAACTTAGAAGAAAAATGTTGTTGTGAACTGCCTCGTTTATACTACGCGCTTGTCAGCTAGCCCCGGAGAGTTATGAACCCTATGAAATAGGGAAATTAATATCTTCCTAAAATGATTTTTCTTTCCCCTTCAGACTCGGAGAGAGTGTGGTTTGCACTCTACCAACCATAAAATTCTGGTTTGTTTGTAGTTATATAAGTAACCAAGTGTATGTGGGAGGAGTGCGAGCTTATTGATGGCTTCTGAGCTAACTCTGCTGATAGAGCTGTAAACCATGATTTTCGTCCATTAATAGGTGGTGTTGATGTCAAATTCTGTTTTCTGCTAATGTAAATAGAAACGGGCTCTATCTGCTAGGTGCTCTTCCTCTTCCCTGCAATCGCTGCAGTTCTGCCTGCTGGTCCTAGAAAAGGTTCTGTCAAAGCAGGCAACTTGGCAGGTTGGTTTGGGGGATTTCAGAAACACAAGGACTGTCTGTTTTGACAACCAGGGGTTTGAGTGGTGCACTTGTCAATCCCTATGGAGAAGGGTTAACATTAGTGAAGTGGGAAGCTATTTGCATGCGTGTGTGTGTGTGTTTTTAATTTATTTATTGTTAGCTTTGTATCTAAACTACCTTAGTTTAAAGCAAAACATGTTACAAAGTTGTAGTCTGGCAGTGATTTTTCAAATCTCATGTCTGTATGAATCTTTCAAAATGAGTTGATAGGTTGAGTTCATATTTCAATAAACAGGTGAATATGTGAACAGAGGAACTATTATGTTAATATGTCATACCTGAATTAAGGACACCTTAGGACATGTATGTTGTAAGTGGTCATGCTCAAAAAGACTTGAACAGAAGTTGTCAGATTCGTCTTCAGAAACCTCTGCCATGTTGCCAATGATTGATGCTAGTTTTCATCCAGGTTGCTGTCAATGTAATGGATCTCAGCTTCTGCGATGTTGAATTTAACAAACATACATTTTCAAGTAATTCGATACTTTATGTGATTTGGAGGTCTTATGTAAAATCTGATGGTGGCAGAGACTGTTATACTATTTATTTTTTGAGTCTATATCGCAAAACAAACCACTGTTTGTTATTTTAAAATGTTCCCATTCTATCGTGTAATTTTNTTTTTTTTTTTTTTTTTTTTTTTTTTTTTCTCTTTATGTGAAAATCGTGTGGTTTATATGCCTTCATTCTTCTGAAGGAACTAGCTGAATTGCAGCTTTCAAATAATGTGAATTGCCAAACTGAAATAAAAGGAAACAATGTCTTTGCAATCAAGCTTCCAGACAAATATCTCCAGCTTTGCAGGCAGTTGTGCAGAAGGCAGCCAAAGGTACCTTTTAAATGAACAGTCCCTCATGAGAACTTGGGTTATGTTAATTTTCCTGCAAGGTCTGTTCATTGTTTAATTTTCCACACTGGATTCTCTAAATGATTTTACAGATTAAACTGAGTGTGGTTTTTTTTAATGTGTTTTCTTCCCTCAGTAAATAGATAGTGATTTTACTTTTGAGCAAAAAAATCTGACTCCAGGTACCTGAGAGAGAAGACATTGGGGAAACTAATTTGAAGTTGATGTCTTGGATTATATCCTGCAATGAATATGAAGTCATTATTGTATAGGAGTAAGGATATAAGATATGTGCTTCTGTTATGAAAGGTCAGTATGTACTGTTTTGCACATACTATTTTATTATACACAGTTGAAACTTCAGTGTGACCTTTGAGATTAGTTCACTGAGGACTACGTTATAGTAATACAGTCTGAAGTCTATATAGTCATGACATCTGGGAAAGAAAATGGCAAATATTTGCTCGCGTTATGTTACTTTCCTTTCAGTATATAAATATTCCACTGTGTGTGCTGAATTAGTTTGGCAATTGCTTTTCTCAAGAAGAGCTTATGGCGATGTTATCTTTTGCATCAGTTTCATTTTCTTGATTACTAGTCTACCAGAAGTCGAAACGACATTAGCTTTCAAAGCGGTATCTGATTTCTAGTGAAGTGTTTTTTTTTTTTTTTCTCTCTTCTTATTTGTGGAAATGCGTAATTGAGGGGAAAGTGGAGATACACTGACCCTGTCAGCTTGTTGTTGTTGGGTCTTTTTTTTTTTTTTTTTCTTTTTTCTTTTTCCCCCTGTTTTTTAGAGGACCTGGTTAGAGCACTAGAGCACTTGAGGGAATAGCTTTCATGCTACTGTGTGGCAGTAACTCATTGTTTGGTACCAGCTCATACAGGAACTTGTTTTCATACTTAATATATCAAGGTTTGTAGATAACTTGTTGCAGAGTGATATTACCAGAAACAATACTGGTTGCGCAGGACTGGATATTGGAAATTATAGAGGAATATTTCATACAAATGTTTGTCTCAAAGACTCCTTCCCAATACAGTGAGAAAGAGAGGACATAGGGGTTATGACAAATTCTGTTGGGCAGAAGTGGTTTATTATGCCCATCTGCAACATCTTGCAGCAGTGTTATGCAGGCTGACTTTAAAGAGTTTGCAGTGAGGCTGGGCAGAATACCAAGAGCTGGGCTTTCTAGTACCTTTGAGAAAGTAACTCTTGGCTCTGGGTCAACTATGAAGTTGGTGTGAGCAGGAAACTGTTGCCTTATGCAGACAAAAAGTCAGCTCATCAGCCTAGCAGTATCTACTCAGTGCTAGCTGCTAAAATCTAAGGACTTGAACATTAATTGGGAAGACTTGGATGTCCTTCGAAGACTTTTTACCTGAAAGGCTCTTCTCAGCATGCCCTTTTCCAAGAAGAGAACAGCATCCCAGAAAGACTAAGGGCCACATGTAGAATGATATAGAAAATGTCATTGTAGGTCAAGGTAGACAATCAGTGATACAATAGCTACAGTATTTTACAAAGCAAAACAAAAAAAATGGAAGTTACTAGAATTGCAGAGAAAAATCTTCCTGTGAGAGATGGTTGGGAGGAGAAGGCAAGAAAACAGGGAGTTCTCTTGGCAGACAGAAGGATTCAGAAGAATTCTATTTTTCCTGTCTTGCAAGACAAGAAAGAGGGCTATGCAATCAAAAGTAATGTGGTTGTAGCCGAAGAAGGGGAATCTTTTATTTGATTCTCACAGACTGTGGCTTTGGTTACTGTGTTACCTGAGTTAAAGAGCACAGAAAAGAGTACTCCTGTCAAAGATCGAGCGTATTGTGGTAAGGTGCATAGACAAGTTTCAAATTTGGCATTTGGAAAACTGGAGAGTCTATTGACAATTATTCATTTCAACTTTGAAGTCCCTAAAACAGCTATAAAGTGACATGTGTTCTGCTTGGTGTATAGACCCCATCAATTTCCTGCAAAAAATCTTGAAAAATTAGTTTCTCGTTTGATTGTTTTTTGTAAATAAAAAAAAATTCAGAAATGCTTAATTGAAATCTTGTTTCCAAATCATAAGAATGCCTGGAATTACTGGGGTGGTGGGGGTGAGGTGTACTACGGAAGTCTCATGTTAGTATGTATGATTGTGTTCAAGCTATTCCACATGCTTTGTTGCTTTGTTTCTTTGGCGGTCTTTTAGCTCCAGTAACCTATATATATGCTAATGTTGAAGGATCTTGGTCTTGCAGATGGTCCTTCCTTTGAACAGAAGTAAACAAAGAAGCATTGGTTCCTTTCATCCCTTTGTTATGCCAGTTTAACAGGTATTTTTTTTTAAAATGATGTTTTTAAGTACTCTTTCAAAATAGTGTGTTAAGATTAGCAGATGAAATCCAGACTCTCCAAACACCACTATTTTTCAGGATGTATTCTTCTTTATCAGGCCCTATCAGATAAGCTTTGAAGGAGGAGGAAAGATTGGTTTTGAATTTGTTGCTTGCTACAAACTTCTAGTTGATCAGCTGATGGAACATCAGTGCCTTTAGTCTGGTTTAGAAGGTGTTTGCAGAGCTTCCTTTTGAAATAATTTATAGCTATGACTTTGGTTAAAATGATGAGCACGTGGGAAAGTCAGTTATTTTAACTTTTATCCTCTTCTTTGCTTTGAAAGGAAACTGATCTCTTTATGTTTCATGTAATGTCATATATAATAATGTATCAAAGGTCTTTAGGGACCTGCAAACTAATTATTTTTGATAAATTGTCAGACAGCATTGGTCTTCAACTTGGAGTTCAGAGTTGTCTTTTCAGGCAAAAGGAATAAGGTTCAGGGAAGGTATAACAATGGGAGGGAATTGAAATGTATGCCAAGGAGCATGACTTTAATTACCTACTTATTAATAAATGAGTTTCCTTGGACACTGGCAGTGTTTGGTGGCAGTTAAAAGCAAAGCACAGAGAAAGTTAAAGTAAGTATTATTCATGCTGACAGTCACTTTTTTGTGCTCTTCATTTTTTTGTAGCAATTGTACATGAATTGGTAGCTCTTGTGTATCTTGTTGCAGTGATTATGTAATACAAACACCTCCTTTTGAAAAGGGAGAGTGAAAGAGAACCCTACTCCCTTGCATTCTTCCAGTTGTGTGTGTTCCTATTTTTTTTTTTTTTCTTTTTGTTATCAGCAGTCCTTCAGGTACTCTTTGATGCTAGGAACAGTTCAAATAAATGAAAGTGCTTAGACTTCCTTATCCAATGTTTATTGAATCTGGTGGTTGCAGTAGGGTGAGACTGAGGTGTTCAGTGCCTGCTTTCTTTTTGGTACTTCTGTGCCAAGAGGGAAGACCTTGAAATTATCAGTCGCTATACTTAGAAGAATAATAGAAAGTGCTATTTGTTGGTGTACTGTGAGAGTAGGGAGTGTATTCTGTGCTAAGTCATAATTAAATTCCGTGATTTATTTTGAAACATATGAATTTGATTAGCTTACATGGCACTCTGAACTTGTGAAATGCTGTATAAACATTATTTTATGACCATTAATAATGCTGGCAGTTATGCAGGCTAATGATAATTCAATCTTGTGCTTCTGAGTACAGGCTGTTTTCTAGGAGGAAATTCTCTGCTGCCTTTACAAGTAAGCATTTTATTAATGAAATCTTACAAAATTTCTTTATGCTTTTAGTCCAGTGACATGCTCATCTCTGTTCACCAAGTTCTACAATTTAAGATTGTTGTTTCTGTCCATTTTGCCAAGTCAAGCCTGTTATTCTTTCTTGTACCACAGCCAACTATTCTAAGTATTTTGAACAGATATGAGAAAGGTAGAAGGCTGTCCTTCTTCAGATAGTAGGTGTAGAAGACAGAATAGGAATGTGTCCGCATTGCAAAGCAAGTGTCTGGCACCCACCAAAAAACAAACAAAAAAAAAAAACCCCACACAATCAACAACAGCAACAACAAAAACACCCCAAAACCTTTGTTTCTAATTTAGTTTAGTGGATAGGTATTTCTTCAGTTCTTGTACGTGATCCTTGGATAATAGTTTTTAGAGCTGCTGTCTGAGGAGCTCAGGTGTTCACAAGTAATGTATCAATTTGACAGATTACCTTATAATAAGCAATGGAGCCAATTAATCAAATTCAAAAGAATCTTAATAAATAGCTGTTCATTATAATATGCCAGGTGTTATTGGTTACCTGAAAAATGAGGTTTCCTGAGTTTTCCTTGGCTGTTTCCTTGTGGGGTGTTCTACCTTTGTTCTGCTGTGAACCAGCGTACAAATCTACCAGCTAATGCAGGTAGCAGAGATGGCACATTGCCTGTTAATTACATTACTTTGACAATTTAGTCTTTCAGGATGGGCTGTTTTGATAATGGCATGGGACTCTTTGTTCTTACACTTTTCTGTGGACTGTCAAAATGTCACCGCTTCCTCTGGAAGCAGTGAGAAGCTGGGGCGTATTGTTCGTGGCACGCTCCCTCGTGACTGCTTTGGCTGGTGCTCTCAATTTGGAGAGGGAAAGATAAAAATAAGTTAGGTTACACTGTCTTGGTGGAATGGCTTGGTAAGTTAAAGCAGAGGTTACAGCTCAGGCTGTCCTTCCTGTTTATGAGTCACTCTGCCATTTAATTATGCGAAAAAGCCTCCTGTAGAATTAATTAGAGGAGAGGAGTTAGTAGTGCTGCAAAAATTCTCTAGCTTGGATTTTTTTCTTCCTGAAATGGAGAATTTAAACTTCATTCTTCCTTAACTTTTGAGATCTTAAGAATTGCAGTTTGGACACTATGTCTCCAGTGCAGATGATGAGTAGAAAAAAAAAATTAAAAGCCAGAGTTAAATGGTGTGTTTTGTAGTGGTACAGACTATTTTAAATGTGACTGTGTTGTTGCCAGCTGTTGTTGGACTCCCCATAAAAGATGTGAGACATCAAGAATGTTTTCTAAACTTGCTTATGCCTGTGAATGTTGCTAGTCTCCTGTATTGGCACTCTGCATTAGAATAAATCATCTTCAGACTGCTATCTGAAGACATCCTACTGAGGATGCCTTTTCTGTGCTGTTTAACTACTGTGTTGTATTCTGTATAAGGCTTTCTTTTGACTTGGGAAAACTATTTGGTTAGCATTTCTTCTGTTTTCCTATTCTGAAACTGTTATTCAATTTCTCAGGTTTGAGAGTGCATTTATATTAAGGATCTGCAAGGAGATGAATGACTGGTTTCATGCAGGTCATGAAACACCTTCTTTGCATGCTAAATTAGAAAATAAAGGTTGCTGGTACATTTGGAATTGCTTTAACTATTCTCTCTCTCAGCTTTTTTCCTAGTAATAAGTGTCTGTTTACCAATGACAGTGGGCAATGGGTAGCACTGGGAACAGCCTTGTTTTGACTTGTCTCAGGAAGCTTTGACTGAAAGCTGTAGCCATTTTGGTTTCTACCTCAGTCATGTTGTTTGAAGTTTTACTGGTGACTCTGGACTTAAAAGGTCTGTTGAAGTGGAAGAAAAAAGATATTAGTTATAAAAGACTGTGGATAAAGTTGTTCTAAACACTGTACTAGAGTCAAAAAAAGGGACATTTCTAGTTGGTGGGCTTTTTGCACAGAATTGCTGTTTATGTGAATTAGACTATTCCCATAGGTATCACATAGAAACTTCACACTAGGGACATTTATTGCAGAAAGTTTACCTTTGCTCATTGGGATTTTTTAGAAAAGCATTTCCATTTAAGCCTCATGCTTTGAGGAATGAAGGTAGATGGGGAGAAAGGCTAACATCTGAGTAAGAGAACTCTGGTAAGAGATTTGCTACAAAGCAGAAAACAAAACAAAACCAAAAAAAACAGACAAAACCTTTCATAATAGAAAACTTGTTTCACTTAATTAAATATTACCTGAGTTAAGATAGCTTTTCAGTCGGTGCTGTGGGTTTTGGGGGGGGGGGTTGTGTGTGTTTTTCTTTTTCTTTTTTTTTCCAGAATAAGTTCCCGTGATAACAAACTTGCTTGTCAGAATATTCATTTCATCTTAATGTGTGATATTCTTTCTCATTTTTGTAGTGCTTGTGAAAAGGAAGTAACAAAAATAGGGCTATTCAGATTACATAAACTGTGGCAAGCAGCTTTTAATATTTTTTTAGCATGTCTTCCTGTACCAGGTATATCAAAAAAATCAGTTTGCTGATTTTTACATTAAGTTTCAAAGTTTCTGCATTGTAGCTCAAAACAATATTTTCCTCCTGTTTTTCTAAGTCTAAAGATTTATGCAGCTTCAGCATGCAGTAAGCTGTCCTTAGCTTTTATGGTTTTTTCTGTTTCAGTGGAACTTTTCAGTCAAGTGTTTGTAACAAGGCTGCACTAAGGCCAGGGTGAGGATGTCTGTGGGTGTGTTTCTGAAGAGGAATTAAATGACTGCAGCCATTTTTTTTTGCAGGTTTTTCAGTTTTGCTACAGCAGTTAACCTAGAAAAATGCCATCTCTGTTGCTCTGAAGCTTGGGCACAGTGTAGGCTCTTGGGACCCACCAGACAGAAGAGATGTCACCAGACTGCATGGTATCAGTAGGGGATGCAGCACTGGGTGACATCTAAGCAGGTAATGATGTGGCTATCACGTTATAGGCACCCTATGGTGATGTTGGGGTGTGGTGTCGGTATTACTCACAGGCATAGTTTCTCTTATGTAAAACTGGAAGCGGGGGAGAGAAGTTACAAACAAACAAAAAGCACTCCTCTGTTTCTTTCCATGAGTAATACATGAATTCACATGCCGAACAAAAGTGGTAGGTCTCCTCTCCTCCCACACCCAGGACAGACAAGAAGGACCCCTTGGCAGTCCCTCTGGCGGGTTAGTCCAGATGTTGGTAGTGCCTGGAGTGAAAAGGAGTGACTGATCCTCTTTTTTTTTTTTTTTTTTTTTTTTTTTTTGCCTGGTAAGTTCTGAAACTGCGCTAATGGATTCATGTAGCTTTCAGGAAGTGAGAATGAAATGGTTCACGTAGGTGTGACAAGCTAATGTGTGAGCTCTCATTAGAGAATGAAAATTGACAGTAGGCCCCTGAAAATAAATCAAATGACTGATGTATGTTTATATATATATGTGTGTATATATATATATATATATATAAACATACAAGTGCTTTGATCCTGTTGGGCTTTGTATACAAAAATAATTCTCTATTTCATTCTACAAGCTTGAGAAGTGATATATTACAGGTAGCTTTGGCTTGCAGACATTAAAAAGTTGCCTTTTTAATGGGTGGTTGTTCAGTTTTCCTTTGCTTTAATTGCTTTCAATAACGAATGAATGGCTAAGTGTAGGAACCTGTGAAGGGGTGTTGACTGTGTGGGTGGTTGAGATGGTTTCAGTGCTTCGTTTTCCATTCGTATGCCATAGTCAATTTAGGTATGTGCTATTTAATCAGGGATTTATACCATATAAGACAGAATGAATTTAATTGATGGAGTTATGTAAATATTGACTCTAACAGGCTTACTCATCCCTTGTCCTGACTTCTTGTCTACAGCAGTGGAAGTGTGATTGGCAGCTGAGCACACACATTTTGCTTTAGCTCTAAAAGGAAAGAATTTTGTATCTACAGATAAGTAGCATCATGCAGCCCATGTGTGCAGTAACTGTACAGTGCTTTTCAGCCTTATTCTCTGGGCACTGCCTTGGGTAGATGTTGCAGTTGGGACATATGAAGGGCACAGACACTTGCACCCTCTTTGAAGGTTGTGATGGCGTCCCTTTGTAAAGCCCTTGGTGGGCTGTGTCGAATTGAGGATTTTTAATGCAAGTTAAAACAGCCGTGGAAATAAAGATGTTCAGCTACAGAACTCTTTTTAAATGTCTTCCAATGCAGGGTTTTCATAAGTAAGGTCTAATCTTCTGTGAGTGAAGTTCACTAGCAATAGTTTATCATTTGCTTTATAAAAGGTGAACTAGTTCAGCATGCCTTGAAGAATTATACACTTTTCTCATTTAGCTTTGGCACACAGTACAAAATGAAATATTCTGTTTTTTATATAACCCTCTGTAACCAGTACTACTACGATACTTTTTTTTTTTTTTCTGAGGTTAATATATGTTAAGATTTGCTGTTATAAATGGGGAATAAGAAAATTGTTCTTTGTGGACTGTTCCACTGCAAAAAGTTTCATGCTGGGTAAACACTAAATATGAGAGCTTGTTTTCTAAATGAAAAAAATGATGCGTCTTTAATGGAACTGTTTTAAAAAAGACTAAAGTACAAGTAGCAAAGGATTTGGCTAATGCATCAATCTGGCAGTGCACTTTTAATAGGTAACTTCCTGGGATTATATTTTACTCATTGGCTTGGACGATTTTCAAGTTATGTAACTTAAACTCTTAAAACTAGGTTTATAATTCAAAACCTCTATTAAGAGGCCAAAGGATGATATTTTTCCTCTTCCAATTCACATTCTTGCTGAAGGTGATTATAGTTCTGGTAAGAGAATCCATGGGATGTTTGAATTTGGATCTCGGTGTTTCTTTTATGTGAGACTGTCTTTCTGTATTCAGAAAATCCAGAAACTTGAAGCAGCCTTCTCTCTTTGTGATTAGGCTCTGAATGTCTATTACTGGATAAGGTTAGGTGGTGAATGGAAACCCTGAGTCTTGACCCTTTTGTTTCCACTTACCACAACCACGAGTACTGTTTTTAATGATTGCACAAAGCTTAAAATATATATACACACACACACCCCATTTATAAATCTAGAAGGTGAGACTAGCACTGAAGTAACATTTCTTTTTTAAAAAGTCTTTTTCTCCTTGTAATTGAAGGTTATATGAAAAATCTCATTCTGAGTGAGTGCCTCACCCCGGGCTATTTCTGATCTCTAGAATTGCTCTTTTTAGCACTGCTACAAATTGAATCACTGGGTGCCGATAGCATTTAAAGCAGATGAAGCTCAATTACATTCTGACTCAGAAGCACTTGAATTAACTTGCTTTTCAGCAATATTTGAGTGACCTCTCCTACTGATGGTAGAAGACTGAGCCCTGTGTGGATACTAATTTAATACTACCAGTAAGTGATGAGCAGGTTTGTCCATGCTGCATAGTGTGAATCTTTACATCAAAACTGTCTTCAGAGGTGTGGAGCAAACCTTGAACCCTATGTTGACCAGTGATTTTTATTCTATGCAATAGAGCTGAAACTCTGCAGGCTCAATGCCGTTTCTTCAGCAAGCACATCTTAACCTTGGATGACACTAGTGCTCTAGTAGGCTAGGTTACATTATCAAAATGAATAGCACCCTGTAATATCAAACCAAATGTGAACCCTCAGAAGGTATATGGTTTTGGTAAGGCTATATCATGGAAATAAGCAGGATAATCATCTGTGGAACTTCTTTATCTTGGTATTACCAATGAAGCTACTGCAGGAGTAGCCATAGAGAGAATATTTGCCTTAGATGAGTCTCTGCAAGCTGTTTTGTTAGCTACTGTAGCTTTTCCTGACTACTATTAGGAGACTGGCTTTAGGAGCAGTAAGAAAAATGGAGCATTCTTTTCCTTTTAGATAGCACCATGCTTAGTGCTATAACCACGTTGAGCTAAAATTATGGCTTCAAATGTATTTGTGTTGACTTGTACTGTGACAAAACACTGAATTTAGCTGTGAAGCATTGCTCTTTGGAGCACAGCTAATTGTTCAATGGGCTTGGTGCTGATGCACTTTTACCTGTCCTATCACTTGTAGGTCATGGCTGAGATTTGCTCTTTGCTTACAACTTGGGTAGTTTCGTTGGGCTTTGCTAGAGGTAAGCCCAAAACCTAGGTTATGTTCTGCTATTATTCCCTCAATCTACCTCCTCTGCTTCTTGAGGATTGCAGAAGAAGGAAGTGGGACGGTGTTTCTAATGACTGTTTTCAAACATGTATTTCTTCCCCAAAGGTAAGGGCGTTGTGTAATGTTACTGTCTAATGCAGGCAAAATACCACTCCAGTAGCTCAAGAGATGCCTTAAATAAAGTAACTGAATTTAAGACAATATAGTTAAATAATTTGGTGCCAAAACATTTAAGGAGTATCAGTGTATAGACAAACAGACACAGAGAGGGAAAAATACTTCTCCTTGTGAACTCCTGTCATGAGGAAGTGTGTGTACCAGCCAACTCGGGGCCTTTTCTAAAGACATCACAGGAGTGTGGAGGCTGTTCTTTATACTGTGTGTAAGATCCCTCTTGTGATCTTATTGTCTTTAAAATAAGTTTGGGAGCTCCAAAAGAAGCAGATTAGCAATACACTGGTATTGTTTAAATGCTGATTGTGTTCTCTGCTTGCAGGTAACTTTGTGCTTTTATTTAGATGCTCTTTTGAGTTTTAAATGGTGTCTTTGAAATAAATTGCTTATACTGAATAAACTGAAGCTCTGTTAAGACTGCTGTTACATAAACAGCAGTCTTAACAGAGCTGCAGCTCTGTTAATGCTGCTGACATTTTTAAAATGGGGGGATAGCATTTACTGACAAGCAGAGTGATGGATCTCTTCATCTCAAAAAATGAACGAGCTCAAAGCCAAATAAAATGAGTAAAATGGGTGTTCTGGGTCAAAGCATTTCAAATGGACAAACACTTAATATAATCTTGTTGGGGTTTTTGCAATTACATTTTCTAAGTGTCTTTACAATGCTGAAGCATAACAGATCTTTTCCCATCTCTTTCCTGTCTTCCCATGCTTAGGCATAGCAGATCTTTTCACTTAATACTGTTTTTACCATATGCTTTGTCATTTTTTACTACTATGCCTGAAATTTTGGCCATTTGGGATTTTAAAAAATAGCTAATAGTTTGTAGAGGACCAAAACGTACATATTCATACGTATAAATGCATATATACATATAGGTGTTACACATTCATACATTTATATGTATATATAATGTATATTTTTAAGAGTAAACAGTTTAATCCTAACACTTGAAGTGTAAGTAGAATAGGAGTGAAAGTTATCGAGTTCCTTCTCGTATCGGCTTGGAGGTAGGAAGGAAGTTCAGATCGTATCACTTGATTCTGGCCTGAAATGTTTTCAGTAATGTTTTCTCAAAACCCTTTTTTTCTTAAAGCAGAAACAGATTCCAACCAAATTCAAGTTTGGTGCAAGTTTACAGGAAGGTGTGTGTGTGTATGGGGGAAAATCAAAGAATGTATTATAGTTTATGGGCTTTTTTCCTTACCATTTTGACAAGCATTTGTAATTAAGACTTCCAGAGTCTTTCGTTCCTTCTTTTTCTTCATATTGCAATAATGATAGCATTACTAGGGCTCTAGTGCCACTGTTCTGTCAAAGATGAATTATAGTTACTGAATCACATTGGGAGGGATTTTTTTTAGTGGAGCAACACTGGCAAGCAACACTTTCTAATTTTCTGGTTTATTTTTAGGTTGGTTTTATTTTTTACTCTCTCAGGGAGTCAAGCTGGGTTTTGAGGAAATGATTTTCTTCTACTTATATCTGTTGAATGATATAGGTGTTTCTGTGGCAACAAGGCCTTTTCTTTTTTTTTGTAAACAGCACTTACCTGAGGCACTTAATTCCCCCCTATGGTGTTTAAATTTCTTCACATAGGTGTTGGCTTTAAAGGTTCTTGACTCTAATGGTGTAAGACTAGCGACTCAATGTCATGTGAGAGTAAGCATTCAGGCAGAAAAACTAGATGTCATTCTGATTCTGCTGGGAAACGTGGGATAAATTGCTTGCTGCAGTCAGACTCCAGCTCTGTGCCTTGAAGGATGGTGTGAAGCTTAAATCATCATCTCTCAGCGGCTCTTCTGTCCTTTGTGGGAAAGTCCTGTCCTAGTGCTGTGATTTTTCTTGTTTGCTGCTGCTTTTTGAAGCCAGGAGGTTTCAAATGAAAAATAATGTCTTGTCCTCAACCAAATTAATTTTGCTGAAATATCTTACTGTGTGCCAAATAAGAGATACTCTTGTCAAAGTAGAACAAAAATCTTTGTCTTCTCATAGAATTAAAGCCTGTTACTGAGTTTAAGTGAAAACAGATTTTTGATCTTACTTCTCAGAGCTTCACTGAGGTTAGGGACTGAATTTGGGTGGAAGGGAGGTGCGGGGAGTGCCTGGTGCCCAGGGGCTGGGGGCTTGCACCCTGCTGGGTGACCACGTGTGCCACGGCACCAGTAATGAGGAAGCCAAATGCTTGTTCCTGCTGCCTGTCCACAGCAAACTTCCTAACAGCAGCCACAAGGGCAAAAATAGTCTCCAAATACATCAGAAGTACTGTTCTGTGCTTTAGCATATTTGCTGTTCATGGAGCTCCATGGGCAGAGGTGAGAATTTTTTTTTTTTTAATTTTTTTTTCCTTCTGTCTGCTTTTCCCTGATTATGTGTCTTAATTTAAGAGGTTTGGTGGGTGGATTTTTTTGGTGGAACTAGCTATGGAAACCCCTATGTGATATGAGTGTTTTCCCCATCCTCTGAAGGGTATGAAGTGTTTTGTGTATGCGAACACTGAGCTGGCATAAACTGCCTGCTCATCCTGGCTCCTCGGGGTGCCCCGAGGTTGGTGTGTGTCTCTCCCTAAAACAAAGTTCAGGGCTTCTTAAAGTATTTTAAGCCCTTTGATTCCTCTCAGGAAAGGTGGAGCGGGGGGGAAATACTTGAGGGTTCTCAGTAATACTAGTTAATTAAGAGCTGCTTTAAGGTCAGCCGTTTGCTGTACGGGGGTTATTGGTTTATTTTTATAATCTTAAGCCTGAGAGAAGTTTTGCAGAGCCAACCCCACGTGAGAGAGAATTTGCATCCCTGGCCTGGCAAGACTTTTCCAGCAAGGTAGGTTGCTATAAAGGAGCAAGCATCTTGAAAAGAATTAACAAAATGGTATTAATTTTACTAAATTATAGAGCAGCTGAGAGCTGTATTTGCGTGAGCAGATGGATTGGCAAGCCTTAGCAGTGAGGAGCTGTTTTAGCATTAAAAAGTTTACTTGTAAGTTCACTGCTAATGGTTGCAAGAGCTTTGGGTTGCCTGGTATCTGAGCAAGACTCAGCAAAAGTGAAACAACCTCAGGACTAGACTGAAAAGGGACAATGAAATCACCATTTTTACCATTAGTATGTCTCTGCAGATGTCAAAATAGAATGTTGCTTGGATAAGAAAAGCATGTGCTGCAGAGTGAGGTGAAGGCAGCGGAGTGGATGGCACACCGGGGGCTGCGTGTCCCCCAGGCGGCTGCAGTTCTGGCATGCTGAGTCACTCGCCGCACAGCGCGGGCACCTCGTGTGTGCGAGCTCAAGCGTGCTGGTGATGCAGCAGCGCGTGATGCCTCTGCTCCCGTGAGCTGCGCCCAGCCCTGTGTCTACGAGGAGAGGCGCTCCATTCCCGGCTCCACCACCAAAGGACCTGGTGGGAGCGGTTAGTTGAAATTTAGTGGAAAGCAGAAGGGAGCTTTCCCATATCACTCCATGCCAGGAGATGTTTGTACAAAGTATCCTGAGTTTTAAACATGGATTTTGCAGTAAAGGAAAAGTTTGCAAAGCTTTCTAGTTACCTGTGACCCTGCCAAGTGTTACGCAGTCAGAATAAGAGTGAATTGCCCTGCTGTGCCCTGCCCTGGAAGGGAAGGACTGTTGCTGGGCCTTTCTTTTAGTGCTGTCAGCGTACCAGCACTGAGGGGTTGATGATCAGGTTGCAGTGTGTCCTTGCCAGGGCTTGCAGGATTTAATGGGGTGGGAGAACAAAAAGGGATTTTCTTCCATACTGTTTACACAGGGCTGAGCGGGAGAAGGCTTGCACAGAGATGCATTACATGTTCAAGCTCAGAGAGAAATCTATCTCTGATTCCAGTAAACTGTCCAAGATGCATGTCCTGAAGAAATTGTAATCAAGAATTAGAATCCATCTTCTGAATTTTGTCCTGCAGTTGTGGTTTGGATTTTTGTGTTGTGTTTTTCTGTTTGCTTATTTCCCACCCCTATCCTCTGTGCTATTAGCTAGATTTGTGAGTAGGAATCTTAAACCAGGTGGTGGTATAGTAAAACTTGCATGCAAAAGGAGAGGCTTTTACACTTTACTAATGTAGTAAAGATGCATGCTGAAGTTCCAAACCATATTAACAAGTGAAATAATTCATTTCCAGATACATAGTGTAAAATATCCTTTCCTTGCTCATGATAACATTTCTTGAGCAGAAAATGAGAGCTGCTTGCTCTTTGACCTGAGATCTGAGGCCTGTTAATTCAGCAATCAGGAATCGCCATTTTAAATATTAATATTTAGAAAGAACACTGTGCCTTGCCTTTTTACAAACCAAATACTCCTATTTAATAGTGCTTGCGTTTTTTTTCTTGTCTAGTTTCTGGCATATCTTTATTTCTGTCAATTGTGTGCAGAGAGGCACATATCCAAAGCATAGGGAAACTACTCACCATCTTTCATACTTATTAGAGAGAGTGGAGTTAAGTCATAAAATCAATGTTATGTGACTTATTCTAGTTTTTTAAACAGGTCTAAGTCCCTGTAAATATCTTGTGAATTCTTTGTATGTTGCTAATACAAAATTTTGTATCTCTGACCTTGTGCTGGGCAGGATTGTGTGTGTGTGTGTAGACACATATTTTAAGTCTTCTACTATGGATTTTATTTTTTCTTTTTTGCTTATCTCTATGAAGAAGTATGGAGATAAAAGGTAGCTTTCCTGGTGATGGTAGTTTAGCTATCCATAGTAATAAAACTGCCTTGTTTCCATTGCTGTTGCAGCTTACGCTTTCCTGTGTGTTTTCTAGTACCCCCTCAATGTTAGGACGTACTTGCTTCCAGGTGTTTCCAGAGCCATAGCATTTAGTTGAGTCAAGTAACTCACGTGTGTGTGTGTGTGTGTATATATAATATGTATATATATTTTTATCCTCTTGTCCTATACTGTCATGGTAATATTCAAAATGCTTTGGCTATCTGCTAACAAGATAAGGAAAAAAACTTGATTTGCTCTTAGGGATAACACTTAACAGGAAAAAAAAAAAAAAACAACACTCAAGATGATGTAGACATGTCATGGTAGCGTTACAGCTAGATGTGATGATGCCGCTGCCTCCTAGAGTTCCTCACAAGTATGGTTTCTCACCGACTCTTTGCTGGCTGGTAAGCAATGGCCATAAAAGGTTGTACAGAGGTGTCTTTTGAAGATTGGAGAAATAATTTGTTATTAGCTTCAAAACTAAACTTTAAGTGCCTTGTTGATAAAACATCCCTCAAAGCTCAATTAGTAACTCTGCTGTTTGCCTTGGCACAAGGGTACAGCTGGGAATAGGAGTTGCATGAAATGCTGGGCCTCTTCAGAGTGTCTGTTTCAGTGTGGATTTTTTTTTTTTATTTTTTATTATTATTATTTTTTTTCAAATACTTGTGAATTGCACAAGTTGTAACTTGATTTTTTTTTTTTTTTTTTTTT
>VWPW01005245.1:180391-252330 GCA_013389825.1 Crypturellus undulatus | reverse complement strand
TTTATGGTTTATGGTTGATTTTTTTTTTTTATTTTTTTTTTTTTTTTTTTTTTTTTTAATTATTGTTGATTGTTAAAGTTTTTATTTTTTTTTTTTTTTTTTTTTTTTTCTGCTTAGAATTGAGATTTTGTTTGGGTGGTTTATAGACCACGATTTGATAATAGGCTGCTGTTTTGCATAGAGAATATTTTTACCTGGCTGAACAGGTAGTAGTGAGTGCCCATTTTTCTGTGTGAAAGCTAAGCAACAGGGAGAGTGAAACTAATACATTTGATACATTTGACTTATGAAGTATATTTTGCTTCCTGGTTTAGAAAAAAAATGTGTTTGAATTAACCTGTTTAACCAGCACAATTTTTTGCTGATGTCACCAGGTGTCAGGAAGTAAATGGCTTTTTATTGTTGAATTTCCATTCTTTTTGAATCATTTCATCTCTCTAAAAAGTTTACTCTCGTATATTTCTCATTACATGTATGAGGTAGTTAAGGTGTTTTGGTACTTCCACTCCCTCAGAATATGTAATATTTCTTTTTATGTTTTGATTCAAAATGATTAAAAACCTGAACAGTCATAAATTTTTCAAGGTCCTGTTCTGTTGTAATGCTTCCATGCAAAATTATTCAACCTTTTATTGAATACTATAAAAAGTGTTTTAGTGACATCAAAATAGCATCATTTGAAGTTTTTTGGGGGAGGCTCATTTCTAGTTTAAGTGTCATATTTGTAAAGAAGTAAGAAAACATAGAAAAGCTAATTAATCTCATCCCATAAACTTGAGGATGATGGATAACTTGCCTTTTCTTTGTTTGGTTGTTCTCTTGTTTTAAGCTGCAGAACAAGAGAAAAGGAGTTTTAAGCGGCTTTTTCAGTCCCAGAGCATAGCAAGTCATGACTCAGTGCTCTATTTTTATCTCCAAACAGCACTCCTCCTTCAGGGGTACTCTGAACAGCACTCCTCCTTCAGGAATACTACTGATATTTGCATAGCAGAATGGATTTCAGATGTGTTTTTTTCCAATGGAGAATGCTAACTTTATGCTTCTGTTTTCTTCTAGGTTATGTTTCACACTATGTGCTGACTGTCTGTGCTTACAGAAGATATTTAAAAACAAACAGACTTTTTTTTCCAAAAAAAAATTGATTCCAGTGGAATCTGTGCTTTAAATTTTTGTCCTGTCAATTAACTCCTGAAGCAATGCCTGTACAAGCTCCACAGTGGACGGATTTTCTGTCCTGCCCGATTTGCACACAGACGTTCGACGAAACAATCCGGAAGCCCATCAGCTTGGGTTGCGGCCACACTGTCTGCAAGATGTGCCTCAACAAGCTCCACCGTAAGGCATGCCCTTTTGACCAGACCACTATCAATACAGACATTGAACTCCTTCCTGTGAATTCAGCCTTGCTGCAGCTTGTGGGTGCTCAGGTAGCAGTGCTTATTTATTTACTTATTTGCTGTTTTTACGTTTTTTTTTTTTTTTCAGGTGGAGGGGGGGAAATTTCATGAATAAGGCATGCAGCTCAGCTCTGCATGAATGAATTGCAGAGCAGACATCTGCCTTTCTGTACGCAAACTTTCCAAGTTACACATTTGAGATGTTACACGCTGTAACAGAGCTGACTTGAAGGGTAGTTAAATCACTTGCTTCTACCTTTTACTGTGGTTGTGTGTTTTTGTGTGTGTTTTTTTTTGTTTGTTTTTTTTTTTTGTTTTTGCGCACTATACCTAATCCAGTGCAGCTGTGACTTACCACCAGAACAGAGTGAATCTGTTTCGTCTGTTCTTCTGTAGGTTGTAGCTGAACTGGATCAGTTATCTTATGGAAAGCCATCCTTGTGGTGTGCTAGGTCGCTCACCTTGTCTGATTCAGCTAGAAGAAATGTAATGCAGTGCCAGGGGAGCAAGAAGGAAGGAAAGGGAAGGTGACAGACCCCTCTGATAGACGTAAGATAGTACAGATAGTGCTAATTTGAACTGTCATGGGCGTGTAATTCTATGAGATGACCTATGTTAACTTAAACCCACTACAGCTGAGAGGGGAGAGCCTGCCTAAGGTCAGCTGAATCGAGCATCTGGTTCGGGTGACTACTGCAATGGCACCAGCCTGAGGAAAGGGACAGGAATGTGTGGCCATAGGAAGCAGGATCATCCTGTTCAGTTGCGGCACAGACTTAAGCTGCTGTAAGCTGATTGTGAAGCCACAGGGTTAGGCCGCTGGTAGCTTCCTGTGAGCTGGACCTTTCGAGGCTGCACAGGATCATGGATCTGGGAGTTGGGCAGAGGACGGAAGAACATGTCAAATTTACAGTGAGAAATAAACACGTGGGATGGATGCAAGTAGCTTAGAGAAGTTATAGATTTCTCATTTTTTACTTCCCTGTCTAGATTTAGCTGAGTTGAAGAGGCGTCATAAAATTCAGGAAGACGCATATTTTGGTTTTGAGCTGTGTTGTACAGAAGCTATAAAAGGCAAAAAAGAAAGCTGCTTTTAGTCTTGTGATTAGATATTCTAACTTAGACCCAAATGTTTCTGCCTCTCTTTTGAACCAGATATGGGTGATTATTGTCCTTTTACTATGTATTGATCTTGAAGTTGTATCAAAGATTAAAAAGTTCTGTTTCTGGTGTAGCAGTGATGCACCCTGCCTATGGGGAGAAGGTAATTCAACTGCATGTTTCCATGTCTCTAACATGTACGTTTCTTACTTGCTCCATTTTATCTTCTTCCTTTCCCTCCGGAGTTTCTACAGTAGTACCAGCTGTATCCAAATACCTCCATTTGCAATATGGATAAATGTCAGTCTTTCTGAGGATTTTTTAGTTTGTGTGTATTTGCTGCTCTTTGAAAGAAGCTGTCCTGTAGCTTTAACTTGGTCTTTGCCTAAATTTTATATATCCACAAAACCAAGATCTTTTGCAATGACAAGGAAAACCACCCTGCCCTGTTACACAGGATTGAAGACTTTATTCTAGCTTTGCTAGTAGGCCAGCCAGTTTGACTTTTTTGTTTAGTTTCAAGAGGGTGTGCACAACTTTAACCATCTCTGATCTTTTGCAAACCTCCATATACTGCATGAAGACCATTTTTCTTTTTTCTTTCTTTCCTTTCTTTTTTTTTAAATGTAGAATTCTAAAAAACAGGTTTCATTTTAGAAGGTAAGCAGTACAACACAAAGCTTCTGTCTGTGTGGGAGAGAAGTTTATATTCTTTCCTCTGGGGAGGTTTTGGAGAAGTTCACACATCGCATTCTGGGAGGCAGTGGCTGTGCTGTTCAGTATACGTATGTTTAGCGGAGTGAGCACAAGTGCCAAAGACTTTCAGATGCAGCAGTCTCGGAAAACCTTGAAAATATTTAGGTAAAGAAGAAATCGCCTAAGCCAGTTTCTAATGGAACAAGCTCTTGAATTTCAGCCATTCGAGCTCTGTGTATTACTCATTATATTTAGCTATATTAAGCATCCAGCAGGCCTGTGTTTTGAAGGTACCCAGTCATGGATTTGTCATCAAATCTGTTCCCTCCTGTTTTCTACCACGTGCGAGACAGCAGTATGCACGTTCCTAACAGGTGACATTGCAAGCCAGGAATTCCTGTGGTCATTTTTATTTTTGTCTGTGTCCTCCTGGATACCATAAATGCAGTGGGAGGTGTTTGACAAGGCAGCCATGTATGATGAGAGTTGGGGTGGAGCCCAGCCAGCTCATGGCCCTTCAGAAGGGGAAGGTGGCTACTGCAGAACTTAAGTTTTCAGCACACTTGCTGGAGCTGTTTTATAGCCCCTAATGAATATAGGGGCCTCTGAGGAGGAATCCTCTGCGAGGAAACATTCGACAAACTTTTGAGAAATCGGAAGGCGATAGGCATTGCTTTTTGGCAAGAAGAAAATCCTCTGTTTATGGGAGGAAGAAATGTGAGGGATATCTCAAACGGGGCGGAGCAGGGTTTGCCCCGCTGAACGTGTTTCTGTCCTGCCCAGTTAAGTGCCCGGTGCTGATTAGCAGCGATGCAAGCTGACATCCTCCATCAAATTGCACTTAAATGGCTAATTCAGAATCTGGGTTTGGTGCAAGTATTTGTTTCTGGTCTCCCCTTTTCTTGTGCCATCACAACCTGCCTCTTTGCACAGCTACAAGAGTCAATCTGAAGGACATCATTCCTGTGCAAGGACACCCAGGCTTGATGCTGAGGCAGGGGTATGCAAATCCATGTTTAAACTAAGGAAAAAAAAGTCAGTTTATGCTGTTGCTCTTGTTGTGGTCTCCTTTGGAAGACATTTATTGTGGCACGGAAGCGCAGTTTGCAGTGAAAAGGGTGGGGTGCCTGCGAGAATGAGATGCGGAGTGTGGATGGAAATAAGGAACTTATTTGGCAGGGCAGCCACTTTGTGCTCTGCAAGAAGCCTTGCCAACAGGCCAGACGATGGGGGCCTCCAGCTCTCGGAAGGAGGTTTTGCAATGGGGAAGTGTAAATGCCTTGGACTTGAATGATCTTTCTGTGATTCTAAAGCAGTTCCTTGACAGCCAAAAGAAAATTTGCTTCTCCTGTGACTTTTTAGTCATATAGTCTATCTCTTTGGGTTTTTTTAGTCTTGGTAAATACTGTTCAATTGTTCTAATTCTAAAATGGTGTATTTTTTGGAACAGCATATGAAAGCAGTAGCAGAAGGGCAAAAGCCCTTTGTAAGGGTTTACTGCGAGATGTGCTGCAGCTCCAATTGTATAAGGTGTGCAGGGAGAAGCACGTTTGTTCTTCCTAAGGATTCCTGGAAAGCACAAAATATCTTGAGCTCAAGCACTGTCCTCCACCTGAAGGTGAAGGCTGAACTCTAATCTCTTCCAGCCCTAGCCTTACAAGAAGTTGTACAAGCCTTCGATTTTTATCCTGAAGTTTCCTTTGCAAAGGAAAGTGGGAGCAGTGCACAGATCCAGTGTTGCGCTTGGTGAGGTCTGTCCAATCGCTTCATTAGCCCTTGCGGGTTTTTGTGCACCAGCCTATTTTTGGTCAGAGGAAGCTCCCTGCGGTTGCCCAGTCAACCTTCGTGTCTGGCTGGTCAAGTTGTGCTGTGTCTGGCATTCTAGCGTACTGGTGTGACCTCCTGTAAAATCTGCTTCACTTTGAGGTAGAAGCCTGGTGCTGAACATTGGGCTTCCTTTCCCCTCTTCCCCCCACCATCTATTTCAGGCAGGCTTTGCTAAGTGTTGTGATGCTCAAGTTGCATTTCCAGCTGTCATGCTTGCAAGGTTTGCGTGCTGCAGGAGCAGATAGAAATGAGCCTGAGGTGCGTTACAGCCGTGACAGGGCAGGGATGTGCAACGCCAGCGTCGCACACACGTGTGAGGTGGGTGCTGTTGGGTTGCAGAGCTTGTTTTGCTTGTGCAGCTCCCAGGAGAGGCAATGTGTGAATATGGAAGGGGCTCCCAAAAGGGCAAGGAGCTTTCTCTTTGCACTGAAAGAAAATCCTGGAGGTGTTCTTGCTTCTGCTTCCCGACTCCTGGGAAACCAACCTTGCTGGAACTGCTCTTCATTACAGACATGTTCACTGCACAGAGCTGATGAATCTTGGGCTGTTGTTTGTATGCCTTACTGTGCATCCCACTTTCACAAGCGTTGTTGAATGTGTTGGTTGCTTGGTCCAAACCTCTGCTAACAGGCTGTGTTCACGTAGCTCTGTGGGCTTCATTTTCCTTTCTTGTTTTCTGTCGGAGTCTGGAAAGGGCCGTTCTGTGCTCAATTGTGGAGATTTTTCTCTTTGCTCCTGTTCATCCGTATGTATTTGAATGCATTTGAATGTATTTGTTGTGCTAAGGGACTGTTTATATAAACTCCCACTTTATTTACTTTATTTACTAGAGTATCTTACGATTACTGGGATTTGTCAAACAAGTACTATGTGCTGCATTTATTCTTTATCAAGCACAACAGGCAATAAGATAGAAGGCAAAGCATCTTTGATGGAGAAGGTGATCCAAGTTTTGCTTTCATTTGTCTGTAAATTCTGACAGCCTAACTGACTTCTGGAGTATGTACTCATTTCAGTAATTGCAGAAGTTTGAAGTGTCACAACTACTGTGTGTGTGTGGTGTTTTTTTTTTGTTTGTTTGTTTGTTTTTTGGGTTTTTTTCCTCTCCTCTCTCCCTTCTCTCTCTAGAGTCAGCAAGGAAGAGAAAGGAAAGCTTTAAAGTGTAGGTATAAAATAATATTCCTTTCTTGTGAATTGTTTTAAAATATCCTTGAGGATGAAACCAATGGAAACGACTGCAATGTAGTAGATTGCTTTAAATAAACTAAGTTCAGGCTTTAATGAAAATGTCAGTGGGCTGTAGCAGGACCACTTAATTTAACACCACCTTCAGCAATTTTCTCACTTTTCAGTGCTATGAATGAATGCATAGAACATAGCAAAAATATATACCTTTCCATTAATTGTTCCATATGTTTTAGGCATGCATTTGTATATGTAGCCGTTTTATTTATTGATACAATTGTCAAGTTCTTCCTTTATCTGGCAGCATCCTGTGGAGGAAGGAAAAAAATGATGAAACCCTTGATGGGCTCCCTGTAAGCAGCTCCCCAGGACTGGCAGGACACCCTTGCCCCTGGGGTAGTGCTTGATTTGGAAACACAGGAGTTGCTCATTGCGTGAAATACAGCAGTTGCTAACTAAAAATTTGTATTTAGTCTCTTGAGAAATTCCAGTCATTTACTATTATATATTTTTGAGTTGATTACTAAACAGTGACATTTGTGAACATTAGCACAGTGCTGTGCTGGAGCTCCAAATTTGTTTTATGCATTAAGAATTAAACTTCGGGCACAGGGTGTGAGGGGTGGGAATTAAAGCTTGGAGGAAAGAGACAAGTCCAACATCTCTTGGAAAGATCTTGGTAGGTGTCTGGATGAAGAAATAAATGGTGCAACCAAAACATTATGGAAACAAAGCTCACTACACTAGCCCATGATACCAGATTAATGCTTGCAGATGTGTACATAGGCGCTGTGCAGGATAATGTTATTTTGCAGCTCATCTAACTGGATTTCTCCAGAATATGCTGCAACTTTCTTTCTTCTCCCTTTCTAATCTAGATTGTTCTGAACACTTATCCCTAGATATTTTTAGAGATGCCAGATCCCAGATATGAATCTGTACCCTCTTACAAACCAGAGTTACCTAAGTAATTCTCAGTTTTGGCTGGCCTGCTTTGGCAGTGTCTCTACAGTTGCTGCTTCAAAAGAAGGTCATAATTATAAGAAATGTCATCTTTCTTGTGCTACTATCTGTTGTTGTGGAATAAACATTCTGGCTTTACTTCTTATCAGCCACCAAAAGAGCAGTCTGATACCAGGGTCCATAAGGTAAATTGTAGCTTCATGGTGTGTGTGAGTGTGTGCATGTTTGTTTTTAAAACTTCACCTCAACTGATGTTTGCTGGGGCTGGGGAGGGAAGTGGAGTGGAAGCCATTTGTTCATTAAAATTGGTAGTTATGTATTGCTCATTAATGTTGAAAAATTGTAGAGAAGGGGAATGAAACAGGAAATGCTTGATAGTAATAAGATGGGTGCGTGCTTGTAAGCAAGACTGCTGCTTGTGTGTGTACATTCATCACAGATGTCTGTGTCGCCTTTCCAGGTTCCAGAGCAGCAACCAATTACTTTATGTAGTGGAGCTGAAGATACCAAGCATTATGAGGAGGGCAAGAAATGTGTGGAAGAATTGGCATTGTACCTCAAACCACTCAGCAGTGCCAGAGGTAATTCTTGTGTTTCATTTGAAAATAAAAGCTGCAAATAAATAAGTTGCATAACACAGGGTTACTGATAGAGTCCAGAAAGATTGAGCTGGACTTAGTTTTAAAATAGCAAACTGGAATCGCCTTTCGAGTGTTAAAGTTATGTTTCCACTTGGGGAAAAGATTTCTAAAAGCGTTATGTCAAAATAATACTGAGAAAAGGCACAACTTATCATAGTAAGTTGAGGTAAGTTTACTAAGTTGGGTTGACCGCTGCTTACTGAGTAAACACTTGCATTTCTTGAGTTCTGCCTTACTTAATTAACTCTAGAAATGCAGCTTTGTTGCAGTGGAGGAATAAAATAAAGGAAGTATGTGTTGAATGTAGGACCCATGAGAAATAAGTTATTCTATTTATATAAAACCTTACACAATGACTGAGTCCATTTGAACAAGATTAGTTGGCAGAAGTTCACCAAGTTCAAGTGTATGTAGTGTGTGTGTGTGTATTACAAATGCTGGATGTGGAAAATCAATAATCAACTCTTCCTAGATACAGAGCGAATGAAGCAATACAGGTGAATGGTATGGGGACTGGCTTTGAAAAAAGGAGATAGATATATATACACACATGTAATATCAACATGCATATATGTATACATAGATACACAAAAATCTCAAAGCTTTTTAGTATGTTATAACATTATATGTAAATATAATATATATAATGCTATATAATATTTGGGTTTATACATATAATGTTATATAATACTAAGTGTTTTACAAAAATAGATGTTTAAAGATTAAATGATCCCTACAAGCCTCAAAAATAAGGGGAAGTATGCAGTATGAGTTTACATGAGGCTTCTTAGAGAGTCGCATCAATTAATCACAAAGCATAAATTTGTGGGATAGTAGACCTCACAGAACCGTTTGCTTTATTTTGATGCTGAGTAAAGCAAACGGATAAAAATGAATTTTTGATGTGCCTGGCTGTAGCGTTCTGTAACAGAGTCAACATGGGGAGAAATGCATTTGCAGTTTTCTAATGTAGCAGCCAAAGGCTGGTGCCAAAAGATACGAAGTGGCAGCTTTGTTTCATTTTGTTCTGCAGGTGTGGGTCTTAACAGCACTACTCAGAGTGTGCTAAGTCGTCCCATGCAAAGAAAACTTGTGACGTTAGTTCATTGCCAGCTAGTTGAGGAAGAGGGACGCATCCGAGCCATGCGTGCAGCGCGGTCACTCGGTGAAAGAACCGTTACAGAGCTCATCCTGCAGCACCAGAACCCACAGCAGCTCTCTTCCAACCTCTGGGCTGCTGTGAGAGCCAGAGGGTGCCAGTTCCTTGGGCCAGGTATGTAACATACAAATTAATACTACTGCTGTATTAGAAGCAATTTAGGATTGAGGAGGGTGGAGAAATAAGCATCCATGTGGTAGAAATTGCCTGAGTGATTTTGGGCAGTGGTTTAACTTCTTACCGTAGATCTTTAGAATTAATGATATATCTGTTGTGCTACTGTTTAGGACTTTCATGTTTTTGCTGCTTTTGCAAGACTTCGATAAAAGTCTAAATACTTATTGGCCTTTTGTTATTGTGAGAAGCTAAAATTGAAAGTAGTTTGTCTCTTCTTTTCTCAAGGAAGTAAAACCCTTCTGCAAAAAAAAGGTATTAGAAGTGACTGGACATAACCCTCTCCAGTTTGCTAGAGAAAGAAACATAAGGAGTTGTGGGGGTAGTGAGGGGAGAAATTTGTTACCTTTTTGTGTCTGTTTTTAAAAAAAAGTTATGTAGTTAGAAATCAGAAAGGCTGTATATATAAAAAGATTACATAATCCTAAATTTGAATTATATTTCACATCATGTTGAAACAACCTTTTTTCCTGAAAAAAATGTAATTATGTCCAGTTACTGAACCTGCAGTGCTTACTTGCAGAGCAATAAAAAAAAAAATTCATGCTTGAAGTATGAAGTTAGTTCCTTAAAATAGGGAGATGTTTTGGAGTGGTGTGTATGTGTTTGGTGTGGGTTTTGTTTGTTGTTTTTTGTTTTGTGTTTTTTCTCCTCCTCCATTGAAATAAATGAAAACTAGGACTAAGGCCCTGTGCCAACTCTTGTATCACTAAGGAGGACAGGAGAGGCTTGTTTTCTAGCTGTGAAAAATATTTGGTGTTAGAGCACATAGCTTATTTGATTGCTCTTCTATCTGTGTGGGAACTGCCTGCTTTGTCTTTTCACAGTGTCGGCCTTCCCTCCTGGGGAACAGTGCGGAACTTAGATTTTTTTCTTTTTATTTATTTTTTCTCATCTCTCCTCTCTTTGGTCTTGTCAGTCTTTGGGTATCCAGGTGATCAGACTTCTTTGCTCCTTGTCTATTTATCTCTCTAGATTATCAGTATAAGGATTTTCAAAGTATGCTATCTTTTTTCCCAGTTGCAGTCTGGGTGGTACCCTTCCCTTTCTCCCCTCCCTTCTCACTTGGCTCTGCTTCCCATCTGTATACTTATGTTTGTCTTTTATGTCTTTTTCTTTGTCTGCAGCTTGCAGCTGATGTCCTATGTTTATTTCTGTGGAATGAAGCACAAGAAAAATGCTTTTTTTTTTTTTTTTAATTTTTTTTTCTTTTCTCTCTCTCTTTCTCATCTTATTCCCTGTTCTTTGCTTTTTTTCTTCTCCAGCAATGCAAGAGGAGGCTTTAAAGCTGGTTCTGTTGGCTCTGGAAGATGGATCTGCTTTATCACGGAAGGTTTTGGTTCTCTTTGTGGTTCAGAGGTTGGAGCCACGATTTCCTCAGGCTTCTAAAACTAGCATTGGACATGTCGTTCAGCTTCTTTACAGAGCCTCATGCTTCAAGGTATGAAGACTTTGCTTGGAGGTTTCATACCATATAAAAATACTTCTTTGTATAGCCGAAGGATGCTCTGATTTAAAATGAGTTATATTATACACAATTTCTAAAACTCATTTGTTTCCCCTTTTCAGTTGTCCCTGTCCCATACCATTAAATGCATCCAAAAATATGTATAATTATATAAAGCATTCCTCAGTAAGTTCTGTGTGTGTTTGGAGTGTTCTTTGTCCTATATCTGTGAAGGCAGTGGAGGCTGAAATTGCAATTTTAAGCAGTAAATCTAAGCTTGAAGTCTGCCCAGGTTTAATAGATGCATAGTAACAAACTCATGTGTAAGTCAGCATAACTTACCTCTTTAAAAGACTTAAAGTTGGAAAAGCCCTGTATCTGTTAATTGAGTTTTGTGGTTAGAAACAAGCATAAGGCACTGTAATATCAGAATGCAATTTATTAGTGAAGTACATAAGGAAAACTTAAGTTGTTAATGATACTGCTCACTGTTTAAGTCTGTTGCTTTGTGTTTAACTTAAGGATCATCTCACCAAATGAGGATGATAATGCTTTGTTGCTGATAATTAAATGTAGAACAGAATTCTTCAGTACAATCTCTTGACTGGGGACTTGGGTCTGGATGCTGTAGTTACTTGTATAAGCATTTGGGAAGTATGACACTAATAATAATACCTGGATCTGACTCAGAGTGTATTGGATACTTATTTCATAGTAACCACAGTTAATGAAGAGCTTATTTTAGTAGGAAATAATGGTGATGTTCCTTGCCTAGTGTCATGACAGCAATTCAGCTTGTTCTGAGAGGAAGAACTTTGTTGATGGATTTGGACTTATGTCTCTGGCTTATCCTGCTTAATTGTCCTTGGCTTCTCCCCCTCTCCTTAGGTGACAAAGCGTGATGAGGATTCCTCCCTAATGCAACTAAAGGAGGAATTTCGGACTTACGAAGCTCTGAGAAGGGAACATGATTCCCAGATAGTTCAAATTGCTATGGAAGCAGGTTTACGCATTGCACCGGATCAGTGGTCCTCGCTGTTATATGGAGACCAATCTCACAAATCCCACATGCAGTCTATTATTGACAAGGTAAAGCCACCTGCAGTCAGCCCAGCCCATCTTGTCTGTAACTGTAGATTTATAAGCTTGTAACTTGAATGAAACGTGTTCAGATCTATTCATCATTGATTTGTGCTGTTATTTCAAACCTTCTTGGCCTAAATGAGAACCTACATTTAGAACTTAATTCTGCTCCCAGTGCTCTCCTATTTTCTTTTCTACTTTATCTCTTTCAGTAGGTAGAAAAAGAGTTTAACTGCACAGGTGGAATGTGTCCCTTCTAAATAGCTGAGCGTTACCAATATAGTAAAACAGGTTAATAGTTAGTTTGCAGATGGGAAGCTAGTCGTTAAGCTGAAAGACAATCAGCCCCCAAGTTTGTACCTAAATGATGTCTTCTATGCAGGAGGATTAGCTTCAAGAATAAACTGGTAGCTATCCATCTATTTGACCTGATCTTCAGGTCATGACAGATCTTTCTGAAGGATCTGTGCAGGAGTTCAAGCAGGATACTAGGTACTGAAATTGTGTGGTGTTAGTAAATTGAACATTGTTCTTCAATCTTGGTTAAATGGGTCTTGAATATTTTTTCCTCAGTGCTGGCACAATTCAGAAAAGGAACAGATTACACTGCTGGATGTAATGCCAGCTTTTTTGTCAGTTTGGAGAAGTATGCTTTCTTTTAGAATGCCAAAGAAAGGATGTGTGTTTGAGGCTGGAGGGGGTATTTTTACTTTAGGGTGCTGAAAACAGCTTTTTTTGGGGGGAAAAAATGCTTCAGTTTTGTAAGACAGCTCTGATCTGATGAAGCAGCCTTCAGAAAGGGTTGCTTTGTCTGTAGAAAGTTAATTATTATAATTATTTTAAGTTGCAGACCCCAGCCTCATTTGCACAGAGTGTTCAGGAATTGACTATTGCTCTCCAGAGGACTGGAGATCCAGCTAACCTGAATCGTCTTCGACCTCACCTGGAACTCCTGGCAAATATTGATCCCAGTCCAGGTAAGTCTAGGTATTTTACAAAACCATCTAACTTGTAGTGTACCAGGAGGAATTTAATTGCACTAGGGGATTGAAAGCTACTCCTTAAGGAGAAGAAAGTGTCCTTTATAACTGATAAATTTTAAAATTCATGAATAATGTTGAAAACCAACCTTGCAAACACGATTTATATGAAGAACTAAACTATTTTGAAACAAATATGGAGCCAAAAGTTTGCTGGCGTTTCACTCTTTTTCTGAGGATGTCTTCTGTTTTTGAAAGCACTGGCTAAGGTACCTGAGGATGTTAAGTGCGTGTAATCCTCTGGGGTTACATGGTGTGTTCTTCATACTGGGTGGTGTTAACTGAGGGCAGCTTGCAACAGTCTTTGCTCCTTTACCTGCTCAATAAATGTGCCACTTCCTGTTGCTTTGCAAATCTGGTTTCAGTAAGACTGGCAGAACCACTGTGTTTAATGCAATGTCTTAGCTGTTGCTTTGAGATGTTTCTTTCCCTCCAGTTAGTGAAGCAGATGATCTGTTTACAAACAGGGCGAGTGTCTAAAAGCATTTGTCAGTGTAAGGACTTCCATTATCTTACCTAAAAATTGTGTTTTCTTGGTCTAGAAATGCTGGGTTAAGTCAGCTTGTCTAGACTGCTAGACTGTACTTTTTACATTTAGAAGTCTCTCATGAAGGTGTCTTTAAAATCATAGGACATCTTGCATGTAAACTATCTAGTACTCTAAAGTACAAGTCTGATGAACTGAAATGAAGAAGCTAGGCAAAAATCATTCTAGTCAGGGCAGATGCACTCTTTGGGAAAACTTAATATTTTCTTTTTAGTTTGTCATTCTGCAAATCTGTGGAAAGACAAACTGGGAAGGATAAGCGAACTGGAAAGAATGCAAATGCGATAGATTTAAGCTTATGACAGGGAGGAGGTGGTGGAATTTGTTGGGAGAAGTTAGTAGTACTGAGGAGGGACTGGCCAGGGACGAAGGGATGGGCAGGAGTGGCTGAGGTTTTATTTTATGCCTTTGACATATTTGCCAAACTGGGGTTATTGTCAGAGGGGAGTGTGAAGGCCTAACCTATGACTTCAGAAGATAAAAGTAGCGATTGGTTTCAGTTTGCTTAAACAAGCTCTGCTTTGAAGTGAGGACCAAGTATGCTTTACAGCTAGAGACAAGTGTAGTGCTTTCTTACCTAATCCTTGTGCTGTACCTAGTCAGGGATCAAACTTGGAGTGCACTGGATACTTATTAGCTGAAGACTAACTGGGAAAGAGGGACCTGGATTGACAGGGGAAGAGGGTCTCCCTTCATGGAGACACCTTTAGGTTAAACCTTTTTTGGTCGTTTTAATAAAGTTTTTGTGACACTTAAGATTTCATCTTTACTTCATTGTAGAAAAATGCTGTTCTGCATGTGTGGGTTTTTTATATTTACCTAGAATATGTAGTGTTTTATATAATCCTGTCTCTTCTCTGTTACAGATGCTCCACCTCCAACATGGGAACAACTGGAAAATGGGCTAGTTGCTGTGAGAACTGTGGTTCATGGCTTAGTTGATTATATTCAGAATCACAGCAAGAAAGGAACGGACCAGCAACAGGTAAAAGCTAAAACCGTTCAAAAGAACGTCAAAATAATCTTATGTATATTTAAGGAAAAAGACTTGCCCACAAAGTTTTACTGTCTGGGTCTAGTGATACAGGTTTGTTAGTGACGCTTGGAGGGATATGATTTCACAAGGAGTAGGTTGGAGGATGTCCCTGCAGTCCCATGTTTATCTAAGAGAAAAAAAGAAAAATCCTGTTGCGTTAATTTGCACATTCACTAGGATAAAAAGTAAATGATCTAATCCAGCAGCAGTTTAGGGAAATAAATAGAGGTCTCCAGATCAGAGGCTGGGGAGAAGGCCAAGGTACTACCCCTGTGCTCTATGGGAGTCTTCTTGTTCTGCCTGTTATGTGGAAAGTAGTTAAGGTGGTAGAGAGGTCTTTCTCTGGGCAAGGGTGGGCATAAACAAGTAAAACCCTCAAATCGGGCTGAATAATACTTTGCTGGTTTAACTTTTTGCACTCGCTAATTCCTCTTGATGCCTCATGTGCCCCATCACTGACAAAAGGAAAAGCAGTGGTAGAACAAAGGGGAAGATTGGAATGGGAAGGCTCATGAGGGTGCTTGTGGTAGCCCTGGCTCTGGAGGGAGCTTCACCTAGGCCTGGTACCTGGTGTGGAGCAGCCGACTCCAAGGCGGGCACCTGCATCCATCCCCACAGCATCAACATCCCTGGCTGGTGGCTGTGGCGAGCAGAGGTCTCTGGAGCTCACCTACACCCCACCTAAATCCCTCCTCACTGCTTCAGGAGGACAAAAAATGGTTTGGAGATTAGCTTCTAATAAAGCTGTATTTTCTAGCTGAGTTTTATCTTGGATTTCACAAAAAGCCGAAGTGTGGTGTTTACAGATCTTTCTGTGGTGAAAACTCTGATGGGGTTTTTTTCACCCTGATTTAATCTTGCCATGAAACCTGTAGTAACTTCATAACTTTAAGACTCGGTTCTCATTCAAAATTTATCTTAGAGTACTTAACAAATGGGTGTATATGCAGATAGCAAGATTACAGTAAGTCACAATTTCTTTAGAGACCCAATTCAAAACAATGTATAAGATGGCCCTGTACCCTGCTGTCTTGTGTGTATAGATAAAAATAACTATCATAAATAAGAGGATTTTAATTCAAAGAGGGTACAAGGAAATGTGATGAAATTTAGCTGTACGTGAAGATCTAAGGGATACTGAAGTCCCATCAAGCTCCTGTAAGAAACTGGAAAAAACTCTTGAAAATCTGATAGTGACTTAATTTCAAAATACCTACTCTTGAATCTTTCAGTATGGTCAGAGACCCAAATGTGAATACCGTTCCTGTCAGTTGTTTGTTTCATATTCTCTTGGGATTTTTACCTGGAAGGAATATTCAACAGTCACACATCAGTCTCTTTCATAAGAGGATACATTCAGTTAAATGCACTTATGTATCCTACTTTGTTTTTTTTACCCTTGCCAGCCTCCTCAGCACAGCAAGTACAAGACATACATGTGCCGAGACATGAAGCAGAGGGGAGGATGCCCCCGAGGGGCTAGCTGCACCTTTGCACATTCGCAGGAGGAACTGGAAAAGTAAGTGCACCTCTTCAGGGAGAAATCAGTCCAATCTTTGCTGCACCTTGTCCTTAAGAGTGAGTTATGTCTAGGAAAGGGGAGAGGAGACGTGTATCTCACTTAACTCTTAAGCTATCAAGAAATCATCTGAAAAAAAACACTTTTAATAGACCTATTCTAAGTTTTGGAACTGGTCATCCTTGTATATAGGAAGTAAGCTTGACTTTGTGTAGGAGTAGTGCTCCTCTGGGAAGAAGAATGCTGCTGTGCTGCAGCAGAAGGCTGTTGCTGGTAGCTTTCCAGGTGTATAAGTCCTCTATGTCTTCTGTGTTGCTTGTAACTACCTGGAGAGTGAGAAACTTGAACAGATTGTTTTTTTTCTCCAGTGTTTGTCCTGGAAAGCTGTTCAGGCCCTCACATGTGCAGTAGTTCATGAGCAGTTAAAGATATTGTCAGAATAACAAAATGGCAATTGTGTGAAGTCTGCAGTAACTAAGCACTAGATATGACAAGTTTGGAGGCAACACCTGGTTATCTTGTACACCTGGTAGAACTCTGTAATTCTCAGTATTTGTTTCCTTTACAAAAAAATCCAGTGTATTATTTAGAGGGCTTTTTTGGTTTGTTTTCATCTGGCTTATTTTACACAGCACAATTTTTAATTTGTCAACTTGTGTTTATGGTAGAATTATTAATTGTTCTGAGGAAGCGACTTTAAGTCAGAGGAAGAATGAATTCTTCCTCTTCCCCCCCCCCCCTTTAAAATGTAGAAGCTCAAAGGAAAAATGTGGCTGTCCTTCAGCTGTATGGATGAAGAGAGAGGAGAAAAGGAGGAAAAAAAAGAAAGGCACATGGTATTAGAATGACAAAGGCAGCTATTGACGCTGACACAGAGTAGAACTTTGATACTGATGCTGTGTGGAAACAGCACTGCTGGTGTGAGTTTTACTTCTCTGCCCTTCTTGGTCATGTTGAAATTCAGCTTGGTCGTGGTGCATGGGCAGGTTGGCAAGGGTGGTGCTGTATCTCCTATGAACTAGTCGTATGCATCAAGAAGGATGGTCTGTTGGCTTTGCTGGGGAAAGAGCTCCATTTTATCCAGATTAGTTTGTTTGCCAGAGCAGTAATTTTGTCTTAGGATGAAATGAGGTGACCATTTGCTGTTCAGTGTTGCAGCACTTTCTGTAGGCAGTTGGAGAACTTGGGAGTCCAGATCCTTCCCTGGATCTTTTATCTCTGCTTAATAGAGGGGATGCTGCATTAGTTGTTCTCCTTTAAGTGTTTAATAGGAATACTACATTATGCTAGAGTATCTTAAGTGAAGATGTTCTGCAGAAAATTGTTCTTCCTGTATACAGCTTTAAGCTTGGGAGGAAGGTTATAGACAAACATGCGATATTGCCTTAGATGTCAAATTATAAATTCAGCGTATTTAGATGATTCCACCCCTGCTAAGGGACGAAGACCTAGTGCATAAGGGTGAGTACTCTTTTTTTTTTTTTTTTTTTTTAAGATTATTTTGTTTGTTCCCTTGGAGCCTGCCACAGATGTTCATGAAGTTGCTCCGAAGATTTCATGAGAGTAGCTCTATGAGCCCTTTTTTTTTTTTCTCTCTCCTTTTTCCTCTAAGCATTTTACTCTGAAGAATGTTATATTAACTCTTTCACCTTTCGTTAATATGAGCTCTTGAGTTTGTGTCCTGCGTGAATGGGCAGTCCTTCTCATGCTGCAAGGTGTGTGCAAGTCCGTGTGAGGTCAGCAGCCATCAGGTGCTGCAAGCCTGAGAAACCTGTTGGGAGGGAGATGTTCAGAGGAAATTGGCAAGCAAAAACAGCAGTGGTTTCTCAGTGCCCGACTACCCCTCTGTGAGGGGGAAATGGGCTGCTTAGGCATTAGTGAGATTCTAAAACGAACTGAGAGTTGACCTTTGAGTTGCTGTTGGCTTGCTTCTGCTCATGGCCAAGGGTTTGACTTAGCAGCCTGTGTCCTGCTAAGCACAACTGTGACTTGCATGGCTGTTGTGAAGTGCCAGAATAACTTCTGAGTAGTGTTGTTTGAAAAGTCATGGGCTATCTCTACTGAAGTGATCCTCCTGTGGCAATGCCTTATCTTGTTTTCCCCTTATTAAAGTGTTCCTAGTGATGATTTTTTTTTTTTTTTTTCTCAACACGTCGTAGTTTCAATTTACAGTTTGGCTATTTGGTTACATATTAATCCTGGACCAAAATTGGTGTGTTAATGAAAAGTTCATCAATGCACCAGTGGCTCCAGGGAAGCCTTCTTCAAGGAAGATCATTATTACCTATCCATTCATAGAATGGATAAGATGGGAAGGTACCTCTGAAGATCATCTAGGCCAAGCTCCCTGCTGAAGCAGGTCACCTGGAGCAGGCTGCAGGATGGTGTCCAGAGAGCTTTTGAGTGTCTTCAGGAAAGGAGACAAACTCTCTGGACAGCCTAGTCCTGTGCTGTTCACCTTGAAGATGAACAACACAGATCTATATAGCAGGATTACACTTACTTGTCTGACTCTCTTCAAAAGAACAACCTTTTGTCTCTACATTATGGTAGTAATACTCTGTTTTCATTCCCTACAGTAATGTTTACTCCCCTCCTCTGTTAACGTCTCACTTGGCTTATTAGCTGTTATTATGAGTGTTGGCTTCAGTACATTCAGTACAACTTTTCAGAAGTCCTCTTCCATAGGAAACTGCTTCTGGGTCTGCAGTGCAAACAGTGGGGGAGCAGTTGCGCTAGCGCAAATGCCCTCCTGCCTGTGTGCTGCTGTCTCTGCTGAAGGCAGATTGCTTAGTAAAGGACCTTCAACTCTGGATTTGGCTCTCTTCCCTGGTCCAGTACGGTCAGTCTGCTGATTGCTGTGGAATGTTAGTAGGTTCATGTTTGCTTAGACTTAGCGGGGGTGGTTAGATTTTTCTGGGATTACAGCGTGTCTTGAGTTTATCTCCAAAATCACTTTATATATCAAGCAATGCAAATAGCATAAGGTGTATATCAGCACATATACTTAGATCTCCAAATCCTATGTTTGGAAAGGTAATATACCTACAAAAAGCGTGGCTTATTATCAGACAAATGGTGCAAAAGGGAATCTGTTGATTTTTCCCCCCCCCCCCTCATCTTTAGTTTGTGACTAGTCTGGGAATATAACAGAGCAATACACAGTTTGATTCACCAATTTCTTACTGGTGTTTGTTTTTTGGTTTGCTTTTCTCCTTATAGCTATCTTGGATATATATACAGGAAATAAGGATTTAAATTTACCATGGGAAGCTCATCTCTGACTTCATGCTGTACTTGGTCATTAACAGTCATTCTTAGAAGAAAGTATCCGTCATGCTAATTGAAATATTTATCAACAGTTTATTATTAATAAATTGCTCAGATCTCCAGGAAACTTGAATAAAATCTTGGAGCTTCTAGTAGTAGTTTAAAAAATAAAAGTTGAAAATCCTTTTAGATTTTTATTTCTTTCTTTCTTTTTTTTTTTTTTTTTTTTTCTTTAAGATTTCGCAAAATGAACAAGCGTCTGGTTCCCCGAAGACCGCTGAGTGCCTCTTTGGGCCAGCTGAATGAGGTGGGCCTGCCTTCAGGAGCTGTCCTCTCAGATGAAGGGGGAGTGGACTTGCCCAATAGAAAAACCCCTGTCCTGCCAAACGGAATTGTGTCAACAGGCAGCACCGTGACACAGCTCGTTTCCCGAGGGACTGAATCCAACTATGAGACGGCTCTGAAGCCAGGGAAGATCGACCACCTGAGTAGCAGTGCCCCTGGATCCCCCCCTGACTTGTACGGGTCTTCCTAAATGCTCTTAATAGTGTCGTGGATGTAAATGGGCAGTAGAAGCCAAGTAAACCTAGAACTGTAGAGAAACTCTAAAACATAAAACTCTATAAAGGAAACATAGTGTGTTTTTTTTTTTTTTTCCCCCCTTTTACCCCCAAAAAAAAAAAAAAAAAAATAATTTTTTTTTTTTTTTTTTTTGTAGTGGCTAAATGGTGGAATAGGAAACTAAAGCTCAAGTGCCTGACTTCCTGGCTTGTTTAATTGGAGAAGTGATACAGGTCTTCAAAAAGTAGAATATAGACAAAGAACAATGCCTTAAATGATAGGAAATTACATTGTGTCTTAATAGGCAATTTCATCTTTGGCCTTGTTTTTTTAGGATGGAATCAGTCTCCAAGAGCTCTATTTCTGCCTTACCAGTGAACCCTCATCCTGTGCCTGCTCGGGCACCAACAGATTTGCCTTCAGTGTCAGTCACCAAGCAATTACAAATTGTACCGCGAGGCTCCCAGTTGTATAATACTCATCAAGCAGATATGTTTTATCAAGATCCTAGAGGTGCTGCCCCACCATTTGAGCCAGCACCCTATCAACAAGGTAAGCTTGAGACCACACCCTCTATACTGTTTTTGATTCTCATAGTGGTTTTGTTCCTTCTTCCTGGCTTAGTGTATACTTAGGCCGTTACATTAGTATTTTCCTGCATACTACTTCAACTGCAGCCATTAATGAGGTGATTGCCCAATAAAATGGGAAAGTGACATGTCAGGGTGCCTTTAGCTTATAACGCAGTACAATTATTACCAGATATGGTGAGCTTCCTGCTGGCTGTTTTTTTATTATTTTTTGTTTGTTTGTTTTGACTGAGGACTTTCTTCGCTTGTGTCTAGAGATTTAACCCATTCTGTGTAGTAAATCCATCCTCTTTAATTCTTCTGAAAAGCAAGCTAGTGATCTAGCTAGTGAGTTTGTGAATGATAACCCTTAATTCAATTTGCGTCAGAAAGGAAATAATGCTTAGGCAGAGGGCCTTACGCCTGAGGGACAGAATTGGTTAATGTCCTTAATGAGATGTTTCTGAGTCTTCAGCAATGTCTGCACATGCATATAATGGCAAGAGAAAATAAAAGCATAAGGGTTGGCTGCAAAAAAAGGCATAAAAACTGAAATCAAGTGGTAAGTTAGAGATCAAATGATAGAAAACACTGAGGGCTTACTAAAAGGAAAATGTATAACATTCAAGATAGCTCATATCACATAGCATAACATGAACTGAAATGTGAAGTAATTTTAAAGGGGTGAAGTGTAAAGGAGAAAATATTCTAGAAAAACAAAATTCTAAAATTCTGTTTTAAGCAAGTTGTAGAATATTCTGAAGAGAAGACTTTTATTGGATTTTTATATGCAAAAGGAGATATCAGTTGTACACAATTTGAAATGCTTTTCAATATGCACGTGTCCCTGCATGTTAACAGAACATCTGAAAATCACGGATAAGTTGCTGCGACTAGGTAACTAGGAGGTGTGGTTCCTGGAGTCTTTGATGCTTCACAGAACTGAAACTTATTTACTATTCAAGAGAAAGAACAAATCTTGAGATAACATTATTGTTAATCCATGGGTTTTTTTTTTTTTTTACTGTGTGCACTGGTGCTGATATAATGGGGAAAACACAGTTGAAATGTGTGGACACCGGTGCGTGCTAACCTTGCTTATTAAGTTTTGTCTAGACAAAATTGAATCTATGGGAACATCTTAGTGATTATTCTTTCTACAGCAAATAGACTAAGCAGTTGTTATTTTTGGCCTCTGCATGATCCCGGTGAAATAGAGTAAAGCAGTACTTCTCTGGAACTCAGAGTGGGCTCAGTCTTGCCTCTTCTCCTAGAGGTATTCTGACCTTTTCTCCTTTTTAGTTTCTAGTTTAGTGAATTATACCGTGGAGTTTTAGATTCACCCGTTTTTAAAAATTTGCTTTGGTTAATTTTTCCTTAGGAATATCAGTTAGACAATGGAGACAAACAATGAATGTGAAGTAATTGTTAGCACTTAGGATACCTGCAAACTGGAATACTTGAAGCTGTTATTCTGTGAACAGTTCTCACAGTCACTTTCTGCATCTTATTGATTGCTTTGACTCTTTTTCATTTCAGGAGTTTACTATCCTACTCAGTCTTCGCAGTGCATGTCTCGCTTTGTCCGACCACCACCATCAGCTCCTGAGCCTGGTCCACCTTATTTAGACCATTACCCAACTTACCTTCAGGACCGTGTGGTGAGCCCACAGTACACGCAGCCACAGCAATACCCCCCTATGGGGCAGCCCTTGTATCCACCTCACTACGACACCCGTCGCGTCTATCCCCCTGTCCAGCCGTATCAGCAAGAAGAGATTGTCCGAGGAAACCCGGTACCAATTGAAATTCCACAGGCAGCTGTACCCTCCTACATGCCTGAATCCAGGGACAGATACCAGCAAATTGATGGTTATTGCCCCGTGGCTCCACATCTCAGTCAGATCAGACCTCCATGCCACAGAGTACGGATTTCATGATGTGCTTTTGTAGCTCTTCTTGAAAGAAAATATTAATTACTTGAGTAAATGGAATGTTTCTTCAATTAGATGTTGATGTTTTGGGGGCAACTGAAAGTATGAGGGGTGGTTTTATGGTTGTCACATGCAATCCTTGCTAAAGGGACAAGAAGTTCTAAGTGCAAAGTGGAGAATCACCATAGTGGAAGAATCCAAACTTATTTCAGGAAGTCACCAGCTGGAAATGGCTGCTGTAGCATGCTTAGACTTACATAGCTGGTGTCAGATTAAAGGCTCTAAATCAAATTTCTAGTCCTAGGAAGCATCTTTCTAAAAGATTTTTTTTTTTTTTTTTTTNTTAGCTCTTAACTTCATTAGTTTTGAGCTTAAAATAGTTGTGATGGGTTTAATTCTTTAATGAAGTATATCCACACTAACTGAGACGAGGTTAAGATTGACGAAGTTTTACTGCTGTTGTCTTCATATGACTAGAACTAGGACTCGTTGTGCTGGAACACGTGTAGTATTTCAGTAGGCGCTTTGCTATGTTGGAACATACAGTCATGTTAAGCTACGTGTAAATAAAAGGTTAATGTTTTAAAGTTAGAAACATTGGTGTAGTTCTGGCATCTAATCAACTTGGGGCAAATTATGTTCCCTGCTTTGGGGAATTCTTGAACCAAAGAACTTGGGCCAGTGTAGGAACACTAGTTTCTACTGTGAAACAGATTGCTTTTTTAACTTGAGGCCTTGTAACATATTTCTGTCTTCATCTTAGCCTCATCCCAGCCTGGATGAACTTCACCGCCGAAGGAAGGAGATCATGGCCCAGCTAGAGCAGAGGAAGGTGGTTTCTCCCCCTCCTTTTGCACCTTCACCAACCTTGCCTCATCCTTTCCATTCAGATGAGGTAAGCATATTCTGATAGAGATCTGACTGGCTAACGTGGCTAGAAAATAGAGTTTGCATATATTGCTAGATGAAGATGACTAAGTTAGAACAGCAACAGTGGTGACATACTTCAGGAAAGTTTGGTGCTCCCTAACAGGGGAGAAGCCCCTATAGTCCCATCTACAGTCTCTGAAGCTGATTCTTTGATTAACTGTTGGTCTTAAGCTATCTAGTTTTGGTGCGTCCAAATGCTAGCTTAAACCATTATTAATGGAAATATTCAGTCTTCTCAGTCGCTGAGTTTTACTTCACTTACTATTCATATGATTAGAATTAAGTAACAGCATGATTGAGCTTTACTCTTTTAACCAAGATCAAAAAATAACTTTCCTACTGGACAGGTGAACAATCAGTACGAGGAGTATAGTGAGGTGAGGAGAATACTTTATGCTTGCTGTGGCCCAACTCTCAACAGTGATGTATTCAGAAAAAAATAAATTCTGATGTTTTTTTCCTCAAGTTAGCTGTTTTTTGAACTAAGAAGTGGCTGTAAAGTTGTTTTTTCCTCTTACTTACAGAACCAGATTTTTGTTTTTGTACAGTACTTTGATGAAGATCTGAAGGTACCTGGGAAATACAAAGGAAACGACTATAGCCAGTACTCTCCCTGGTCGTGTGACACCATCGGCTCCTACATTGGAACCAAAGATGCAAAACCCAAAGATGTTGTGGCAGCAAGGAGTGTGGAAATGGCGGTACGAGTTGATACGGGGAACAGAAGAAAAGCTTGTATCTGTGGGACTTGACCAAGACTAGAGATTGTTCTCCAGGATGACAATAGTGCTTGTATTTAAGCCTAAGTGTGTTGCGCTGAAGGGGGGTGGGTATTTGCAAGTGTGTGGAGTGTTTTGCTTTTAAACTTACTAATACTCCGACATTTGTGCAGGTGAGTTTCTTTTCTTGTTCTTCTATACTCTCATTCTTGCACACTCAGCTTCCTTCACTAGTACAGGTGCTCACTTGATGCAAATAGTTAATCATAGGATTTTTCTATCTGTTTCTTTCTTCTCTTAACACACAAGCTGGTTTCCCTGTTTTACACTTCGTTTTTTTGGAATTAGATGCAACTGGTTTCTGTCCACTGAATGGCTTTCCTTTCAGAGCTCATGAGTAGGCATGAAATAAGAGCAAAAAGGAGGCTTTCTCACAGAGAAAGCAGAGCAAGAAAAGACTGAAAAAGCATTTCATTTGCAGCTTTAGAAAGTGGTTCAGTTTTGTTCATTTGCTGTCTTCCCTGCACAATGTGTTTGCCTTAAGTAAACTGTACCACTGTCACAGCCAGGCTGAGGAAATATTGAGGTTAAATGTGGAATTAGCTGTTTTTGTCCAAGTGGCACCTCCAGAAAGTTAGGGACCCAGTAAACAAGTCTGAAGTGTTTTGTGCTAGGAAACTGCACAAAAATTATACTTGATTAGGAAAGGTAATCTGGTGTGCAGAAGATGGCTTCTTTGGAGTGAAAGTAAAAGCCTTTTTGATGGCTGAACAAAACAATTATTCTGCCTCAGAGCTGTGTTTCAGATAAACTGCTGCTATTCAGTTGTGTCCTCCCAGGGGAGGAGAAAAGTCTCAGGAAATGTTCTTTACAAATGTTCTTTACAGATGGCAAATTAATCCATTCATCCTTTCTATTGTTCATATCAGCTTCTTCTTAGGATAAGGGTAGTATCATTTGAGAGTGCATCACTGTAGAGTTCATGCAGATAACACTGCAGGTTTGTGCTTTGCCCCTATTCTCAGTGAATTTTGTTGTTTTTTAAGAATTCCAGAGCAGAAGGTGTCTAGTGTGTCTCGATTCCACCATGCTTAAATTTATTGATTCTCCAGCTCAACTGTGACTGACTACTTCACCTCCTTAATTCTGTTCAGTTTGCTTCTGTTTTTGGCAATTATTATCCTTACTGAAAGCTTGCAGAGTTTTATTTCAATTTGGACTGTACACAAGCTATTTTTAAAATGTTAGCCAGTGCTCTTTATGTAGTAACCCCACTTGCTCCTTTGTTGCACATTACTCTCTTCTACTATTTGACTACTTTTAGCAAAGTATTACTCAATTTTGACAATTGTTAGTGTTAAATTTGCTGGCAGCCAATGGATAATACAGCTTTCCTGTTTAATTTGTTACTGATTGTTAATATCCTTTTGTTATTAACTCCTTATACTTCTATGATGGAGGGTAGAGAAGCATGGAGACTGGGGAGGAGCTCCTCTTTTCAATCCATGTGACTTTCTACACTAGCTTGCCGATCTTTTAATAAAACCTGTATTTCTCTTTTGAGATGAAAGTCTCTAGAGTTGTTGTTTTCTAAATAAGTTTAAAGGAATTGACTTAAACTTCCTAACTCAAGTCTGTTTCTTATGCGCCTCTCTTCCTTTACAACTTCTTGGCAAGATATAATAATTATAACTTATCAAGTAATAGAGGATTTTTTTGAACGAAGAGATAACATCTCATTTACTCGTATGCTGACTCTCTAAGCTTTCCAAGTTTGAGTCTGAGCTAGAAATCAGGATCAATTGTATTGCTGCTTAAAGAAAAATTGACTGTGGAAAAGTGTACTTGGTATACTAAACTAAGTGCTATACTAAATTCCCTTGTGAGTCACCTGCAGTCTGCTAGATGATATGGGCCTTATCTTTTTGGTTTCAGAGGAATTGTCTTTGGATTTTGAAATGGGAAGGTGTTCCTTGGTGATGTCTACTGATACACTGTTTGACTTTAAAGTTATTCCAGTGTTTCTTATCCTTCTGCCTAATTAAAATTTGTGCCCTAATTTCTGCTTAATTGCTGCCACCGCCTTTGCAGCAATTATTCATGTGCTGTTTCAAGTGATGCTAGCAGCAACCATCTCACTCAGGTGGATCAGTAAAAGGCCTTGGCTATGACAGCAGAGTTGCTTACCAACTGTAGAGCAGAAAGATCAGGTGAAGGATGAAGGGAATAGGCAATACAAGAAAGACGTATTCATCCTGGTAGTAATTTATCTTAAAGCAAGGCTTTTTGCTTTTCCCAGATTGGTATTGATGGCTTCTTTCCTCTCTTGTCTAGAACGTAGATAGTAAAGCTATGCGTGACCAGCGATTGGACATGCAGAGAAGGGCAGCAGAGACTGGTGATGATGATCTTATTCCATTTGGAGACCGACCAACTGTGTCAAGATTTGGGGCTATCTCTCGTACCTCCAAAGCAATGTACCAGAATTCTGGTCCCATGCAGGCCATGGGGGTTCAGGGAGCTTCCACCAAATCTATCATTTCAGGTATGATACCTACACCTAGGTGTTGCAGATTGCTATTGTGATGTGTTTTTGTGTGTGTCCTGTAAAGTTATTTTGTTTTGCTAGTCCCTCCAATGTAACACTTCTGTTAACTTTGCTGTAGTAAAGTCCAGAGAATTACAGCCTTTACAACTATAAAGTAGCAGAATCTCATAACAAAGTACTGCACTGCATTCATAATAATTTATAAGTAGTTACTTATTGTCAAACAAAGGCAATAAATTGAGGCTTATTTGTTACAGTAGTCATTTCTCTAGTATAATGGCACATCCAATTTCAAAAGTTGGGTGAGGTGTTTGTTTTGTGGGNTTTTTTTTTTTTTTTTTTTTTTTTTTTTTTTTTTATATCTCTGAGAGGCAAAACTTACTATACGTACAGGAGAAGTTGTGCATTATGCAATGGGACTGCCTGCACAGGTAGTATTTTTGTGTTCTTCATTGTGTTATTCAGTGGAAGAAACGCTAGGATCCTTTACTCCTGGAGAGAGCTGATTCTCCTGGTTATGTTTTAATGTGTACCTAGTTCTGTGTATTTCTTGAATTTACTTAAAGGATAGTTCTGTAGCATTGCAACATGATTTTCTCTCTGTTCCCTGGCAGACTACAGTCCTTATGGAACTCATGGTGGCTGGGGAGCCTCTCCATACTCTCCTCATCAAAATATACCTTCTCAGGGACGTTTCAATGACAGGTAGGAGGAATGTTCATGGGTGTGGGTCTCTGTTTTTGTTTTTTCTTTCTCTAGTCTTTTGGTCTAGTTGCTTCATTGCCAACTTTGAAGTGAAACCTTTTGGTGAAATGCCTTTACTGTCTTTAATTTTTGCTTTGATTTACTTTGTTTGTTTTTCTGATCCCAAAGGGAAAGACTGTCCATGTCAGATGTGGCTGGTCATGGGAAACAGTTACCCTCCGCTGAGCGGGAGCAGCAGCTGCGAATGGAGCTGCAGCAAGTAGACCACCAGATCAGCCAGCAGACACAAATGCGAGGACTAGAGGTTGGTACAAATGTCTTGGAAGAGCAGTGAAAAATAGGGAGAGAGATGAAGCTAGTAAGGTCACCTTTCATGTGGTGATGAATCTTCTATGATTATAATGAAATTCAGTAACAACTCTTAATTTTGCACAGCCAGGCATCAGGACTATAGCACAGGTGTAATCCTCTGTATTTAGTAGCAGAAACTTACCTGCATTTCAAGTTAAACAAGCTAACGCCATTATTGTATCTGCACTGTGTGCTCATTCATACTTGCTCGCTTTCTCTCTCTCTATCTTTTTTTTTTTTTTTTTTTTTTTCTTCCCCACTCAAACTTTCTTTGGGTAGATATAATCTGTCCATCTTGGTCTACTGTCTCTGAAAATGCCTGTTATTGTGTTGCAAAGTTAAGTCCTTCACTTGTGTCATGTATGGCTTTGTTGTGCCCATTTCTTCCTAAATAGTACAAGCCCCAAGAAATAAAGTAAGTAGATATTAAAGATATTTCATTGAATGCCTTAGCTACTCTTCAGATTATTGACTTCTCAGAAAGAATTGCTATAAATATTGAATAGCAACTTCTGCTGAAGCTGTAGTTACCTGAGAACTTGTGTTAGAGAGGTTATAGCAGATTTGTTGTAAGAGTTCACAAGAGTTCACAAACATTTAAAAATGCTGTTTCATTAAAATGCAACAGCAATTGCAAGATGTATGCATTTGCAGTTACTTGAAGCATAACTTGTGCTCTTGTTTAGGAGCAAGAAGAGAAACTGTGTTTTAAATTTTGCATGGCTCCCTTTGGCATAATGGAGGAGTATTGCAAAGTTTCAAAACCCTTAAGTGGCCTGCCTCTCCTATTTATTATTGTGGTGCTTGTCAGTGTTAGCCCCAAATAGTTGAGTTTTGAACCTTGATTTAGCATAATTTGGATCTGTAAGAGCTAAGCAGTTATTTTGAATAACACCAGCTTTAAATTTAGCTTCTGTGCTCAGAGCTAAATACTCAAAATCCAGGAGGCTTTGTTCATTTAGCAGTTACAATGTTCTGATTGCATAGATCAAAGTTCGAGCATAAAGAATTATATTCTTTTGTTTCTTCCCAACCACATAAGCATTTGTACTTGCGGACCAGGCAGTTGTTTTTCTTGGCAGGAGTAGCAGATACTCTGTGTTTAAACCCCAGCTTGCATGTTCTTCCTTGTGGGGCCGATTCCTTGACAATACCAGATTTCTGGAGCAGCTGATGTGGTTACCACTAAGCCTCCCTCCAAGTTTGCTGCTCCCATAACAGATAGCTGAAGCACTTGTGCACTGAGTTCTTAAGATGCCCTGGATTACAACCTTTTGATAAACTTAAATTTATGCTAGTTCGCTTTAACATACCAAATGTGTAAACTGAATGATATTGGGAGCTGAGCTGACTCTTTATCTCTATTGCAGGGGCAATAATCTCACAGGTACCTTAAGGCAGATAAAACCATAAACTGATTAGCAAGCCCAGGTTAATTGATCAATGTTCGGGGGTTAATGTGCAGACTTGAGCAACTTGCAAGCAACTGTACTCACTTGAGCTTCTCTGTTCCTGTGCTTCTTCATCTGGGAGAGTGGAGAACAGTGTATTGATGTCTGCATTTCCTACAACTTATAATGATACTGGAGTGTATTGTAGAGATTTGATAAAACTTACTACTGTAAAGTTTCCTTTCTTTCTAAGTTCCAGGCAGTGGATTTGCTTATGTGCCATTAAGTTTTGTTCAACAAATGGCTTGCCCAAAAGAGAGAAAAAAAAAAAAAGTGTTTTTTGATGCGCTGTGCCTTACTTTAATTTTGAGAAGGGAAAAGTCTATGAGGAAAACCTGTACACATTTTTTGGTGAACACTGTAACACTGATTACTAAAAAGGATGTTTGCTTGAATGTAAAAGAAACATTTCCAGTTGCTTCAAAAATGATTTCAATTGAGACCTTGATAAGCCAAGAGGGCGAAGGCCTTGGTTTTGCAGATCAGCAATACTCTGGACATATGGCTTAGTGCCCTTTTTTGTGCTTGGCGTCGTGTGCTCAGTTGTGTATGTGCTTGGCTTTATGCATTTAGGCTGTTAGTAACAGGCTGCTGTTGCAGAGGGAGGCGACTACCCTGGCAGGCCAACCACAGCCCCCACCCCCACCTCCCAAGTGGCCTGGGATGATCTCAAGTGAGCAGCTGAGCTTGGAGCTACACCAGGTGGAAAGGGAAATTGGGAAGAGAACTCGTGAGCTGAGCATGGTGAGTGCCACGGGGCTGGGAGGCAGAGAGACGGAGTGGAGAGCTGCAGAGCGGCCGGCAGCTGTCGCGCCCTGGCCAAAGGCTCTCTGCTGGATGACCACAGTTCAAGTCATCTGTTTCCTTCTCTGCTGCTTTATTCAGCAAAACCTTCAGATCCTTCTGGAGAAAGACTTTGAATTTCAACTGCTGGAAAATACACTGCTAATATTTTATAACCCTTTTAAAACAAACGAACAACAAAAAAGGCGAGTTTGAAAACTCAGTTGTCTCCTAGGTCACAATGTTAATTGCTTGAATAGAGAAAACATTTTTTCTGGGGGCAGTGTTCTAGTCTATGTGCTGTTACAGTCTGTGGTCTCTGCTTGTTGTTACAAGAATTGTTGGCTTAACTTCCTTTTGGGAAACACTGTGTCCTGAGAGGATGAGTATATCTTATTGAGTCTCTTGTCTTATGGCTTTTGTGGGCTACACTGTGTAATGCCAATTTACAGGCCCTCGTCACTGCTCTCAAAGAACGAAGTACTTTGAGTACAGCGCTGAAAACTTTTTCCTTTCTTTTCTCTACAGGAGAACCAGTCTTCACTGGATATAAAAAACAAACTGGGCACCACTAAGCAGACAGAAAATGGACAGTTAGAACCGCAAAGCAAGGTTCCAGCTGAGGACCTCGCACTGACATTCAGGTAACATTGAAGAGTTCCTCATGGTTCTTGCCATCTTGTTGCTCATACTGGAAAAAAACTAAATCAGGGTGTCTCTCTGGCGCATGAATAGTACTCCTTCACGCTTTCATCTATGGAAGCTCCTTTTAGGAAAGGATTATGTAAAGCAACTTTTTATAGTGACATGAATTAGGGGTAAACATGATTTGGATAAAATCCCCTTGAGCTCGGTAGTGGAATGAAACTACATATTAATGAGTAGAACAGAAGAGCTGTCATACGTGCCGAACAAAAAGTTTATCTAGTTAATGATGGCTGTTTAGTAAGGAAGAATTGAGGAAATAAAACAAACAGAGTGTTGACTACTGTTGTAGCTTCAAAGAAAGATAACTTTCCAAATGTGAGAGGAAGATTATTTCACCCAACCAATGACTGATGTGGGTATTGCCTGTGGGGGTATGAAGCTTTGGAACAAAGTTCACTTTGATTTGTAGGCAGTGACTTTTCATCCTGTAGGTGTTGGGATGGGTTTAAACTTGCCTTTGAGAAAGCCAGTTGAAATAAGCTATTGGCTGGGGTGCTGGAAGTCTGCACATCACTGTAAGATGCCTAACAATATCAGTCAATACTCAGATTACTATTTTAACAGGAGGGCTCAAATGCTGCAAAAGTAAACTTGTCTTAGTGAAAGATAACTTGATGGGAGAGGTTTGTAATTTGGATGTTTACTCAGAGAGAGAGAGAGATAGCTATAAAATATATCTCTTAACTGCTTAATAAGTCTTTATTACTAATTCAAGAGTTCAGCTCTGTGCCATTAGACTAAGACCTCTGGAGGAGAAAACAGTACATTTGCCATTTCCACATGAAACTCAGAAGTAATAAGCATTTCTAAAGAATCTAAGAAAAATGTTGCAGATGTTTTCAGTATTCTAGAATGCGTGCATTGTACTGTAGATTTTTATGGAATATACTGGAATATTTTATATATAAAACCTGTCAAGAATGCTAAAACACTCTTAAATCTTGTTGCTTTTGTGCTTATATTATTTCTTTCTGGGAAGCACCTGTACCATAGCAAACAATATATTCATTTTACAAGGCTTGTCTTGGCTAGTTCACAACTACTTGAAACACTGCAGCAACTAATACTCAAGTATGTCATCTGTGTAATAAAAAGGGTGAAAAATACCCACCCACCAACCTTTTATCCTGGCCACTGTCTTTCAGCAGTGATGTTCCAAACGGATCAGCCTTGACACAAGAGAACATCACCCTCCTGTCAAACAAGACAACATCTCTGAGCCTGTCGGAGGATCCAGAGGGCGGAGGAGACAACCATGACTCCCAGAGAGCAGGAGTTACATCCACGTCTGCTCCTTGAAGTGAGGCCAGCATACCCCAGAGTTTCTTTCGCTGGGATGCTGTTAGCTTCCGTCGTGTTTTTTTTTTCCAGGGCTGATTGAAGAAACCCAGGAGCAACAGCAGTAGCAGAGCAGCAGGTCCAGAGGCAATGTGCACAAACACAACTACTAGAAACAAATCCTGCACATAGTTCACATTAACGCATTTTTTAATTAAAAAATGAAAATTAGCAGTATCTGCAAGCGATTCAAATTAAATTTGTTTTTGTTCTGTGAATGAACTTTATTTTAATAACTTTGGACGCCTTGGATCCCAGGGCTTAAAAAAAAAAAGATATTATATATATACTCTGTTTGATTAATTGTATGATCTTAATGAAGTAGTTTTTTCTTTTATTTTGGTATTATTACATACCCAGTGCAGAACTCTCTTTAATCATCTTAATTATTCAACAATTAAAGCAGCCTGGCCACTTCCTTGGCTTATTCAAAAGGAAACAAGGAAGGAGAGATTGGGAGTAGCTATGAACAGTAGCGTCAAAGGATGTGCAGCAGATTTCATTCTCAAAGCAATTCCTCTGCTTGTGTCTAAAATGTGACTTGTATAAATCCAATTACTTAAATAATTTAAGCTTAAACTACAAGTAGCAGAATCTTTTTCAGTACAAGTATAGTCCATAGTATATGCCCCCAACACAGCACATGTGATTAAAATGGATAACAAACAATTGTCCAACATATGTATGTTACTTTATTTGAAAGTTGCTGACCTGTTTTCTGTTGGAAATCAATGAATTGGCAGAGTGCAAACTAATGTAGACCAAGCATAAATTGTTTAGAAACTGGTGAGCTGGGGCTGGTGGTAGAGGCTTAGCAAATCACCCAAGATGGGCAACATGGCAAGGCAAACTTGAGAAACAGGAAGCGGAGAAAGCACAAGCATGTGCAGTTGCTGTAGATGAGCTTGCTGAACCATGTTGGGTTCTGCACTGTTTGCTTATTTTTCCTGTGCCAGGCCTTTAAAGCAACATCCAAAGTCCATGCGATTAAGCTGATGCAATGGGACTTACTAAGCTCTCTGCCTTTGAAGCAGTTTTCATATATGAGAACTCTTGCAACTTCTGCCACATTTTTTTTCTTCATAACTATCACTATTAAAGCCATCATAATTTCTTCTGTAGCTATTTAATGTGATGCTATTGAAGACCTTTTACTAAAGGAAGCGGTGACTCTTGATTTATATGCATCAGCAGAGGTAGTCTGACAAAAGCAGAGGAGAAAGTGAGGAAATACAGAAAAAGTGTCTTTTTTGATGAAAGGTAGCTGGTCAAGGTGTGTATTTATCAGAACTCAATGCCTCAAACCATTCCTTCGCAGCATGTCTGTTGCAGATGCACTGAATCCTTCCTGAAGCCACTGATCCTCTTTCATGGAGGGAAATTGCATCAAAACTACTACTAAAGTGGCAGTACTGATCATGGCAGAAGTAGTTTGAAGCACTGACAGCCAAATTTTGCTCGATAAATCAAGTGTGCTGCTGTTTCAAGTGGATGCTGTGTATGCAAAAGTTACAGAAGCTTACAAGCCTCTCTAGATCTCTTTTCTTAAGTTCCAGGTAAAGTTTTTTTGCTGCACATTTTTTGACTGTTTCTACGTGTCCTGGGCTGAGGCCTTCTAAATGAAGAATTCTGTGGAGATAATTTTTTTTTTTCTTTTTCTTTGCAAGTGCTGCTTCCTCTACACCCTCTTGGCCCATTCTCACTTCTGTATTGACTACTACATCGGAAAGCACTGGTTATGTAATAAATTACTGCATTGCTTTGGTTGGGTAAAGCAAGAGTTAATAATTTTCTTGGGTTTTAGTTTTTCTTAACCTTAACTCCTGCTGAGGTCATAGCAACCTTGGGCTAAGCTTTGCATTCATCATACTGTTAAATACAACAAAATGGGGGGTGGGAGGGGATACAGTCCCACTATTGCCTACCAGTAGGAGAGTCCAAACAGAAGACTCTTTTGAGTAGCAATTATTTAATTTGCCCAGTCAAGGCACCGCGTTTATATAATATTTCACATTGAATTTGATTATGCCCTACAGACCTGGCTGGTCAAGGATTTGATACACATATTGGCTTGGGATTCGAGCTTTCTTTTTTATTTAAATAAAAATTTATATATAAATATATATATACATATATACATAGTTATATCTGTATATATATTGGGTATGTTTTAAGAATTTTTTCGCATGAGCGCAGCTGTTGTGATAAAATGTCTGGGAGGTAGAAGCACTGAATGAAAATAAAGGCATTTTTCAGCATGCACCCACATCCTCCATACGTTCTTGCACAGGTTTATTTCACTTAGTCAAACTTTGGTCTCTGAACTGCCAAGAGAAGTCATTTTGAAGCTTATTTATTTTCTTTTCCTCTTAATTTTTGGCAGAGAGTCATCTTTTGTGCTGGAGTAGCTTCATTTCCACCCCACCCCCATCCATCCATATCTCCTACTTGAGACCTAGCATTACAGCTGCTCTCTTCTGAGCTGAGAAGATCTAGGCTGATGCAGTTTAGAGCCTGTCAGGTCTGTTACTCCCTTCTCCATGTAGGGCATGATGATTTTTAGCATGTTCCCCTGCAGCATGCTCTCAGATGACCTGAGCCAGGACCCTGTGCTGTGTCCTCTCTTCCTTAAGTGCAGAGCACCACCATCAGGTCACCCTTCTCTTCAGGTTTTTTAGTTTATCTCTTCCTGTTGTTTCTGTCTTAACATAGGAAGCTCATTTTAGTTAGTGCAATATTCTACTTTAGAAGCACAAGCCCAGAAATGTAGATATTCTTGCCTTTCTTACGTAAATAAAATTTTTGGATACGGTTATGGTACCTCTGAAACTCTAGATTTATTTTCAACACTAGGAAAAAAATATGGAGGGGCACAAGGTTGTACCTGTTATCTGTTTTGTCAATTAACGTCCCTCCCAGATCTGAAATTACTCCCCCTCCCAGCTTTTGCTTCTTGCTTGAGAAGAGGAGCTCTACCTGAAGAGCTATTCAGATTTCCTTTACTAGCCTTCACGTGGTGATGACTCCCAAACACTGTGGATTAAAAAGGAGACGTTACTGATACTTTTTTTTTTCCCTTCTTTGTCCAGCTTTCTCTGTGCTGTACTTTGTATATAGTGTCCTTGTGCAGTGTGTCCAGGTGAATGTCCTGTTTGCCCAGTGTTGTAGTTTGGCTTGTTAAATATTTCTGTTTAATATCTACAAACAATATTGATTTTTTTGGCTTTATTCCCCCCCCCTTGTATATCTTTAGAGGAGCTTAATTGATTAAACGAGTCAGCAAGCTATGACACAGATTTTTAAGTTAATATGGAAGTTGCATCTAAACTTTCCCTTTTTGTGGAAAACTGTGCTAGCAGAAGTCAGAGAAGAGGTAGCTCCACAAACAGTAGAAGCAGTGATGGCTACAGCAGTCTACCGGAGAATAAAACATTCTGGAGTGACTCTATACTGCTACATTGATATCCATCTCCTGTCATTGCCCTGGTTATACAGGGAAATAGATCTTGGCTGAAAAATGACTTGGTCCCTTCCTTCACCTCAAGCAGAAGCAGTGCTGTTAGGGCACTGCTGCATCATTCAGGAGGCAGAGTCTGTTTCTGAATGATATGCACAACTTGGAGCACCTGCTGACAGCAGAGCTTCAGCTCCAGCAGTGGATAAAACCCTAGAGATGGGAAGCTTCAGCTAGTAGTTAGCTAAGCTTTAAGAAGTCAAGCAGTGGTTCAGTCAGTGTGGAAATGTTTAGTTCTGTTGTGTTGTTTTCCTTCCTTTTCCTGTGACTGACTCTTCTAAGTAGAAGAAATCTAGGCTATTTCTTCCACGCTTTTCCTGCACTCTCATACCCATTGTAGAGCAGGACTTCACTTTTAGCTCTGGGCACCTTTCAGACTTGCAGCACTATTATTTATCCCCTTCTCATTTTATTTGCTGTCTGGTTTCTTCAGAGTCATATTCTCTCCTGTTTGTCCATACCTTCCTCTCTCTTCTGCTGTAGCTTGCCCACTCACCCTCCCTGATCGTATAACAGTGACAGCTTGCTGCCTCAAAACAGAGCATTCAAATGAATTCGCTTAGCCAATAACTTCTGTGAAGTTGCCTTTTCTAATGGTGTTATTACTCAGTGATGCACAAATGTGATATTGCCCCTACTGGTAGGCAAACGGGGGATCTGTATAAACATGGTAAACTGCTGTTTTTCTTTAAAGGAGAGCCAAAGACTTGTGCTTTACACTTTTTTCCCTGGTGTAGCCGTTTCAATTGTCAAATCTTTGTAGGATTTTGTGAGTTGACTGTATTATTCTAATATAAATTTACAGAAGTTAATGATTGTCAAGCCTTATCCATGCATTGAGTGGTGGAAATTTGTTCTGTTTAGTCATAAAACTTGCAATGTATTGAGATGTATGCTAACATGTTTTCATTCTCGTGTGGTCTCCCAGCTGTTGAAGCAGCTCATTTAGAGAGGGGGAAGGAACTTAGAAATGTATATAATCAAAGAAGTCTGTTGTGTAAGTGTTTAAATTGAATACTGATTTAAAGTTTCTTCAATTATAGTAAAAGATAATCTTTGTTGCAAGTGTGACTCCTGACTTCTAAGCCCATTGGAATGGAAAAGACTTATCAAACTGTGGCTTTACATTAAATTAAATTAAATGTGAAAGAAGCACACTTGTATGATGACACTGCCTGAGAGCAAGAATCAAGTGAGGCAACTTTTTTACTGGGAAGGACTAGGAGGGAAGTTTTTCATAGATGATACGACAAAGTTGCTTACATTTCCCCTCCTTGATCTAACTTCAGTTCTTGCAGAATACTCCCTTAAAGTTCAGGGAAATCTGCAAAAGTAACATAAACTCTTAGCTTTCTGTCATCACCATTTATAAGGCTGTCTGAATAATAATGAACTAAACCACAGGATAGCTTTCTGAAGAACCCCAACAAAAGGTATTTAGTTGAGTATCTTTTTTAGACGACTGGTAGGGACCAAGAAATAAAGTGCTAAAAATCAGGAAGCTCAACAGCAAGAATGCAGACTCATTTTCTCTGTTCAACAAAGGGGAAAAATGATACAGGTAAGAGCAGCTTGTAAATTTGTGTGTATGATGAAGTATTTATAGTCCTAGCGTAGTCAGAATGAGCACAGAACGAGACTGCATGGGGTGTGCTTTCACTTTCATTCAGATATTGTCATCCTGGGTCCCATGTTCAAAACACACTTTTAACCCATCTGATGTATCCTGTCTGATGTTGGTAGCTTCCTTCTTTTTTCTTTTTTTAAGTCACTGCATTAGCAGTGTCATTTTTTTTTTTGTAATGGAGTATAGATTTCCTTCAGAAAAGAAGTACCAGTGTACCTTTAAAAAAAAAAGTTGTAATTTGATGTGAAACTGGAGAAATGTCTGTCTTGACTAAATATAAACTCTGAACTCACGAGGAAAGAGATGTAGCTGTTATGAGTCACCTTTTGGATGTAGCATGTGTGCTAATGAAGAGGATGGCTGTCACCTGCAGCCATCCCATTATGGGAGTGTAAGACCGATTCTCTGGCGCTGATTTGTTCTCAAACTAAATTTCTGAAATGTAGCAACTTAACTGGGCAGTCTTTTTTTTTTTTTTTTTTTTTTTCTCTTTCCCCACATTTTGCACCATTATTGAATGCTTTTTGCTGAAATGTCAAGGAGGAGGAGGCTGAGTTGTTGGTGAGTCCCAGTTGCTCAGTGCAGGTCAGCTCTTGGGGGAAGTTACCCCAACGCGGTCTCCTTGCACAGTTAATGTGTTATCTTTATTCTTGTACAGGAAGGGCGTAACTATTCAGTGTTGTCACAGTCTTGGAGGCAGTTCTTGTGATCAGATACAGCCTTGAAAAAAACAGATACAGCCTTGGAAAGGAGAGCAAAGGTAGTTTAATTTTTTTTTTTTTTCCTTTATCTCAATGGCAAGTTTAAGATCATGCCATGGAAGCTGTGAACACTATGATAGGAAGGATGTAGCTTTTTCTGAAATTTCCCAACAAAAGTAGTATGTGGGAATTTGGCTTTGCCTTTATCCTTGATGCATCAGGACCATCCCAGTTCATTTGAAGCTTAAAATATGTGACTATAACAATCAGATTTAGATACCTGTAACAGTAACTGAAATATTTAGTTGATCGAGGAGATCTGAGAGAGGCATGGTCTTTGCAATTCCAGTGAGTTTGTGTATGGTTTTAGTGCTAAATGACAAATATTCAACATCTGAGATATTTGGGGAGTCTTGCTTCATCCAGCAAAGTGAGTATCTGTGGATATGCATGGTTGGATGTTCTTGTGTTCTGGGAAACAACTGATGGCTGGATCTGAAAATCCTGAGAGAACACAATGCAACTTCAATTTTAACAATGATCCTGGAGAAGATGCAGGGACGAGTGAGGCGGTTTCTCTGAAAATAAGCATTACGTATGAGAGAATTACACATTAAATGTGAAGGGCAAAAATATATCTGTAAGAAAAAAAAATCTTGTGGAATATATAATGTTTAAGAAAATGCTTGCTTCTTTGTAATGTTAAGTGGATTTATTAATATTTCTGTGACAGTACTCACAAGTCTTTGGCATCCAAACCAGATTGTGTACTGCATGGATCCCACAACTGGATGTGTGCTCTGACCTCTTCATTTCTAGTTTTTTTAATGAGATTTGGCTGCAGCATTTCATGTATGTATAAAGCAACTTGAGAAAGAAGAAATCCTTTTAATATCACTGCTGCTGCCCTGTTGACAACTGATACTTTTAATCTGCATCCTCACCTGAGTAGAGCTACCTTAAAATAGGAAATGCAACACAGCAAATGCCTCTTTTTTTTTTCTAGTTTTTAAGGAGTTCCATTACCCCTTTGGCCTCTGCTTGCATTTGAAGCAGCCTCTCTGCTCAGAGAAGCTTTCCTTGAAGTTGGCTTAGCAACTGTGCTGTAGGTTTATTGCTTTTTCTGGATTTTCTGTAACTGGTAGCTTAATGTCAAGAGCTCTTTCCCCATCAAATTCATTGCTATGGGGAGGAAGAGGCAAGGCATGCGCAGGAAGAGGGAGAAAGGAAGATTTGTGGGATTTTCTATGAGATCACTCCCACATCCCCCCTTCCCCTTTTGAAATCATATACTTCCAGTTGTGGGATTTCAGTAGGTGTTTTCCCCCCCGCCCCTGTTTTTGTAAACCTAGTTTACTTTGATCTTGTTAGTGTCATACAAGTCTCCCCGAGACATTCTGCAGTCATTATCACCTTTTTGGGTGGAGTTTACTTTATTTTTTGGTTGGTTTGGTTTTTTTAATAACTTTTTAACATTGGTGCATATATGCTTGGGATAGAGCTCATGTAATTTTCCAATCGTATTGATTGTATGTGATTGTGCCCTGCAGAGGTATATTTAACAAAAAATAAAATAAAAAAGGATAGTCTAGGTTAATAAAGGAACCTATGAGATTTGTTGAGTCAGGTTATGAACTATTTTTTGCATTTATTTAGGATTTTGGGTAAGTGAAATTCCTTGTCTGGTGTTCCTATCAGTGTTAAACAAAATGTCATTGTTTCACTTTGTGGAACTAGTTCTTTTCTTTCTTTTCCTCCCTTTCTTTTTTTTCCTTTCCTGCTTCTTTTCCCTATACTTTAAAAAAAAAAAAAAAAAAGTCAAGCCTTATGCAGATGGCTAATGCTGCATTGCATCTTTAGTGGGAATAGTTATTGCTTATAACTAACACAACATTTCTAATAGGCAGAGATCAAAGGCAGCGTGTGAAAAATGCCCTAAAGAGCCATCTTTGCAAGGTCAGAGGAGCCCTGGCCACAGGGAGACCCTCTGAGGCTGAGATACTCCTCTTCAAAAGGGTAGGTGCTTCACTGCCTTCTGGAAAAGGTAGCAAAAAGGAGTAGATGAGAGTCCCTGTTTCTACTCCTTCGGTACATGTTTTCAACGTAAAAGAGAATCCTTGTAGATGCTGTACTGAAATAGGAAGGAGAACTAAAGGAGACAAAGGATGGGAGAATCCTGAGATGGGAAAGTCCCCTTATTCCTTTTTTAGAGCTGCAGAGGCAGAAGCATCGCTTTTGTGTTAACAAAGCAAAGGCCTATTGTGCATGAGGGTGGTTAAGCCATATGTTGAAATGCTATTTCCACCTCACCCTGTTTTTTCTCTCTTGAAGCTGGCTTGTTTTCACCTTGCTTCCACCTTGTGTCTAAGGGTCCTTTGAGTTGCAGGTTACATGAAACAACAAGAAAGTTATTTTAACAAATGCAAAGGAAGTGATTCACTACTTGGTTTGTAAATAGATGGAAGTGTCTACAAGGTCTTACCTGCTTTTCTGTCAGCATTTATATTAAATGATAAATTAATGGAGAACATGTTGAAATCTCTCTCATTTGCTTTCTGGGTTGAATGCACATTCTTCTACATGTTACATGATGAGAGTCTCAGCTGGAGAGCAGAGTGCATGTGCTGGAGTCATCGAGATGACAGATACCTCATCAGAGAAGCTGCGTGAAAGCTGGTCCCTCCTCCTGTGGAATTTAGCTGTCTGGTGCCCAGAAATATGAGACTAGCCAAACAGCTTCCCCTAGGGAATAAGCTTCTCCTGCAAGAGCTGCAGCTCTGCCTGTGCAGCTTGGCTTAGAGCCAGTCCCAAGGCTTGTTTTGTCTGGATGCTTGCTGAGTTCTTGTGTCCCCACCAGCTGTCTCCCTGCTGGGAGCCTTGAAGCATTCTGCTGTTGTGCAGAGAACGGCGTTTAAAGAGAAGGGTGGCAGAAAACGGGATGTTGTTGGCGATGGGTTTTTTGTTTGGACTGGTGGGTAAAAGAAACGGGGCTTGTAGGGTGTTCAGGTTCTCTTGCGGGGATGAGAAACCCAGCATTTCTGCCAAGTGTTTGGCTTTCAAAGAAAACTTTAGTGTTATGGAGACCCATCTCTTTACAAGGAAGCAGTGGCTGTTCTGAACCATAACAACTGCTGGGAACCCTGGATGATGGTGGTGATTATTATTAATGGAATGGATGGGAGACTGGATCTAAATAGATTGTAGCTGTGGGACAGAGGGGCTATAGTTACCTAGGTAGCTTCTTACAGTTCCTAAGTGCCACTTCCCAACTTCTCCAGAAAAGAGGCAGTTCTGAAGGCCACACATGCATGATGATAGTGTGATGCCCAAAGCTGCCAGGCGTGTGCTTGAGGGTACTGGAGGATTTTGAGCAGCAGCAGGTACCAGTGCAAAGCAAGCAAGGATCTATCTGTTCCATCGAGTCTGAAACCACCTTTGGAAAAACAGCTGTCCCTCTGTGGAAGCAAGGAGGGCATTTCATAATTAACATTAAGGCACTGGTAATTTTAGATGCTTCCTTCAGTATAGATCTGCCCATGCCGGAGTGCTGTGCCATAAATTACCACTTAAACATTTCTGGGTGCAGTATGTGTCAGGCTATGGCTTGAGCAAAAGGTCCCTTCAGCCCTGCACTGAATTTTCAGAATATTTAAAAGGAGGGAAAAGAGGGAGGGGAAAAACTAAAATTGCCTCCACTATAGATTCTGGAGTTCAGCTCTGTGTTAATAGGCAGTGATTAGGTATTTGGCTTTTGTTTTAGGAAAGTGAGTAGACAAATGCAAAACCCATGTACCATGTCACGCTGGCAAGAGTTCATTCATACTAGGTTTAGATATTCAGAATGTGCAAAATAAGAGATGGTTGCTCTTTTGCCTCTGTTTAAACCCTGTGGAAGTGGCCACCTGGCCTTGGATACCTACCTGCTTCTCTACAGGGAGTGCCAGTTCTACTAGAGACACTGGGACCCACAGGCCTTGCCTTGGAAAACCAAAGTGATAGCTGCTTTGAATGCACTGCTAGGTAATGGGCACCAAGTGCTTTCTTGCAGGGTGCATTTTGCCTCCCACAGAGGTATCCAAAACACAGGCCTGTGGAGTACACACCAACCTTGGGTGCGTTGGAGGCCTGGCCTGACCCCTATTTTTGCAGGTAAATCTATGGGCAGGCACTTATGTCTTTCTGGAGGTGTTGCTGGGGTTCGTGGGGTAGGTTATGCTTGCTCTACTGCCTGTCAAACTGACGCATGATGAGGGGGAGGTTGTTTCTGCTGGGCAGGGGCAGCTTTTCAGCAGGGCACTTGTGGTTCTGCAGGGACCCCTGAGAGAGAGAGAAGGACAAGGGAGAAGCAGGACACCTCCTCCTCTGCCCTTCCCTTTCATTCCTTGTCACCATCTGCGTTCACGTTTACCTGTTGCTGGTGGCTGATGTTGTTTTCCAGACCAGTAAGATACCAGAGTGTGGCTCTAAAATACCTTCAAATCCTGCATTTTTCTTGAATGCTTGAAAGATTTTTTTCATGGTAGGACTTCTTAATTTTTTAGTAGGGAGAAACAAAGGCATGCATGGGGTGGGTGGCCAAACTTTCCCTTGTCAGATTGAACTTTAAAACCTCTCTGAAACTAAACATTGCTCTGCTCTTTGCTTAACCTGCTGCAGCTGGTCGTCAGCCTTTGCCCTCATCGCCCTGCTGCCCTCCCACCCTGTCTAGCTCTCGCCAGCGCGGGACTGCGGTGCGGAGCTGCGCGGGGCTGCCTTGGTGCTCTCACGCCTCAAGCAAGGCCCTTGGTCCTCCAACAACCTGCGTTTCCATCCCAAAAGCATACCCGAGCCACGGGTGCAGGTAAGGAAAACTGTTTCCACTGTTATTTCCCGCCCAAATTCCTTGTCCTGGGCTCATTTCCTTCTGCAGAAGCTTTACAACTGCCAAAGTGCTTTTTTGTCCTACGCGTAGGACAGAGGAGCCCATCAAGGGGTCTCCCTACCTCAGCTCCCACGGAGGCCGCTTTGGCGGGGAGTGGCTCATGTAAATGCCTCGCACATACGTGATGCTTCACGGTGTGGAGAGCACTTCCTAGCCTCGATGTCCTGAGTAATTGTGGCTCTCTGGCCTGGCCGCAGCAGGGCGGGAGCAGCCTTGCCAGTCTGGTGTCGGAGTGGAAGGAGAAGGCCTTGCACCGGCGAGCAGCGCGATGGGATGTCTCTGGGCTTCCTGGAACCGCCCGGCGGCCAGCACTGCAGCTCCCTGCGCTGACAAAGCGTGGGCTGTAGTGGAACCAAAGCGGGGCTGGTGGACGGAGCTCACACCTGGCCCTCGGTAGCAGTTGCTGCTCCTCTGCCCCGCCAGGAAGCAGACGGTGCTGCCTGCTGTGATCTGGCCTTGCTGTGGCAGCAGAGGGGGAATGCGAGTCCCCCTTAGCTCTGGTGGGAGTGTGACCAGCTTGGGCCTTGCTGGGAGGCGGTCAGAGCCAGCCGCAGGCCTTGCTAGGACATGGTTATTAACAGCAGCTTGCTGTCCTTGGGGAGTGGGGGCCTGTGAAACTCAGATGGGAAGAGCCGGGACACCCCAGCTGCAACCTTCTTTTAGGCAACGCACTCTCAAAGGGGCAGAGAGTGTGTGTTTGGTGCGGAAGACCTGGTGAGGTCTTGCACCTTGCCCTGTATTACTCCAGTGGCTCTCACCTAAGTATTTTAACTGGCACAAAGCTGCCATGAGCATGGATAAGGGCTAGAGGAGCCCAGTGCAGAGCAGGATTTCTTAAAGCTTTGCTGTGAAAGCAGAAGGTTTTCCTGAGGAAACAAAAGGAAATAAGTTGAGAACACTTTGATAGTGGCTGACTGGGCCATAGAGCTTGGGACACCTGGGTCTCCCCTGCAATGCAGTTCAGCAGAAGTTGCACGGAAGCACGAGTACAACTCACCTGGAGAACAGGGCAGTGAGTGTTTTCAGTAGCTGCTGGGTGGATCCTGTCATAGGCAGGCACAGGACCCAGGGCATTTGGAAAGTGCTGTTGGGATGCCTTGCTTCTAAAAAGGGTGAGCTTGCCAGGCAGCAAGATCTGCTTGGTGGCTGAGCACATGGTAATCCCTCTCCTGTTTGCAGGACATGCATCTTTTTGTGGCATGTCTCTTCAGCATCTGGGCCCTGGCCACCCCTCAGCAGTACGTTGTGGAAGACATCTGCACGGCGAAGCCACGCGACATCCCAGTGAACCCCATCTGCATCTATCGCAACCCTGAAAAAAAGCTGCAGGAAGGTGAAGGTCAAGAAGCAGAGAAAGGCAAGATCCCCGGCTTCACCAACCCCCGTGTCTGGGAGCTGTCGAGGGCCAACTCACGCTTTGCTGCAGTTTTCTACAAGTACCTGGCCGACTCCAAGGACCATGGGGAAAACATCTTCATGTCGCCCCTCAGTATCTCTACGGCCTTTGCCATGACCAAGCTTGGGGCCTGTGGTGACACCCTCCAGCAGCTCATGGAGGTTGGTGGCAATTCCTCAGCCTATTTGGTAGCTGTCACCAAGGTCTGAGAGAATAGAACTGGCAGTTGCTGAGCCCTGTGGTGGGGCTCCCTGGCTCAGGATGAATTGTCAGCATTAGTCAGGGATCCCCTAATATGGTTACTAGCCAAAAGGGCACAGGATACTTCTAGTTTGCTTGGCTTCCACAGCCACTGGTCTTGTGGGATCGATTTCCTCCAAAGGGAATTTGGTTCCCTGCTGGCCAGATCAGCTTCCTCCAAAGGGAATTTGTCTCCCTGCTGGTCCAACAGTTCCTTCTTCCTTCTTCCTGTGTTCTTGTACCCTCCAGGAGTCCTGCTTGGTCCTGCCCTTGCAGACAGGATGCTACAGCCCAGAGAGACTTTCTCTGGGATTTGCTTCAGGTGCTGCCACTGTCATTCTCGTGAGAGCTCCTGCCTCTAAAGGAAGTAACCTTGGTGTTAGCCGAGGTCATCCACAGTCTGGGATGACAGTACAGAGCAGTGAACCGCATCTCCTGCTCACTCCCCTTCAGGCTAATCCTTCCCACTGACAGAGTCATATAGGGACATAGAAACATGGACTGGCTCCTATGAAGGGGCCGATAACACCCTTTTGCCTTACAAGAAATTGTGCCAGAGATCCCAGATGTTTTTGTGGAGCAATGTGCATGGGGATTTTCTGTACCTAAAGCTCAGAGGTTGGATGGATGTGAGCTGATAAATCATAACTTTGTCAGGCAGCTAGGAAGGGATTAGAAAAAACCTCACTGTACTGCACAAGTCTAGCCTCAGAACAGTTGCTACATATTCTCATTCTTTGCCAATAGAGATAACGTGTACCCGAGTTAGTCAGCAGGCTGACTCGTGGGAAGGAACAGCCTGTGGGAGCATTACAGAAGGGTTTGGCACAAGCCTTGCGGGTCCTCCTATGACCCACAGCAACCCCAGGGTTGCTTCCAGCCTCTATAGTGAAAAACTCACCTTGTGCAAGGCTCTTAATGAGCAGCACTTCTGTATGTTGAGCAGCATTTATCTCTTCATTTCAGAGTCTACCAAACCATGTCTCACGTTGATGATGTGCTGCTTTTATGTAGGATTAGTAAAGTGGATAAATGAAGCTCAATGCCTGTAGATTTCTTATTCCATGAGTGGGTGGATAGAGGACAAAGGGCTTTATCAGCACTTGCTCAGGAGGGCAGTCTGGTGTGTTGTTGAATGTGCAGGTTCAGCCCCTTGTGTGGGGCTGCAGAACCGTAGGAGCCCCACTCATGGAGTCTTCCTCACTGTCTTCGTCCTCTAGGTCTTTCGATTCGACACCATTTCAGAGAAGACATCTGATCAAATCCACTTCTTCTTTGCCAAGCTGAACTGCCGGCTTTACAAGAAAGCCAACAAATCCTCGGAACTGATATCAGCCAACCGCCTTTTTGGAGAGAAATCTTTGGTCTTTAATGAAACCTACCAGAACATTAGTGAAATAGTTTATGGAGCCAAACTCTGGCCCTTGAATTTCAAAGTGAGTCTGAACTGCTTGGGCCTTCTGTGCCTCTGTCTCATCCTTCTGCTTTTCTGCTTCTCCCTTGTTGGCCCGCAGGACATGCTGTAGGCCAGATGAGCAAGACATGAGCACAGGTGGGAGCTTGGGACACAGCACCTTCTATCCCAGTTAGTTTGCCTTAAGTGTGGTCACCTTCCTGCTTCTCTTTTCTAAATGCTGCAGTTCTTCGCTGAAAGCCATGTCCTCCCTGGGAACCCATTCATTTATTCTGTCCTGTACACAGGGCAGGGGCACAGCTTTGAAAGTCTTAAATTGGGTATTTTGGTCTCTGTCTTCAGGAGAAGCCAGACCTCTCCAGGAAGATAATTAATGAGTGGGTGGCTAACAAGACAGAGAGGCGAATTACAGAAGTGATCCCAGAAGGAGGTATCGATGACCTCACTGTTCTGGTCCTGGTCAACAGCATTTACTTTAAGGTAAGCTAACAAAACCCAGAGGGCAGCCTGTTTCCTTGGGGTGAGTGATGTTAATGTCAGCTTGTGTGTCTCCCCTCTTTTTCTTTAGGGGCACTGGAAATCTAAGTTCCCAGTCCCAAACACAAAACTGGATTTATTTCATAAAGCCAACGGTGAGATATGCAAGGTCCCGGTTATGTACCAGGAGTCTAAATTCCTCCACGCCTCCATACCCCAGGACAAAGTGCAGGTGATGGAGTTGCCCTACAAAGGGGACGATATCACTATGGTACTGGTCCTGCCTGAAGCTGCGACGCCACTGGTGGAGGTGGAGCGAGAGTTGACATCGGAGAAGCTACAGGACTGGATAGGCTCCTTGACGGAGGTCTCGCTCTCCGTCTTCCTCCCTCGCTTCCGCATCGAGGACAGTTTCAGTGTCAAGGAGAAACTGAGAAAAATGGGTCTGGAAGATCTCTTCAGCCCAGAAAACGCCAGACTCCCAGGTCAAATATGGGGATGGGGTGGTGTGGGGTGAAGGTCGGGGGCGGTTATTTCTCCATAGGCGCCTGGACAGTAAGTGTCACAACACTCCTGGAGAGCGTGAAAGCAGTGACGTGCTGCTGCAGTGGTAGATGGCCTCGGGGCTCAGCCCCCTTCACAGCCATGGTGTCTGCAGAGCACGGTGGCTGTGGGAGTTCAGGGATCTGCTGCAATTGGTGGTGGATATCCATGTTTTAGGACAGGCTTGCTTTCTGCTTTGATGTCAGGCTATGAGGGATGAAAATATTTTGCTTCTTGAGCTGTTGTCTCAAAACATATTTAAAACTCTCTGCATCTTGTTATTTTGAATTTTAGGCATTATTGCAGAGGGACGTACAGACCTCTATGTATCTGATGCTTTCCACAAAGCCTTCCTCGAGGTAAGATTTCTTTTGTCCCAGGACATGTTTTCTTCTTAGCTTTTTGTTTTAAAAACTGGAAATGGTGATAACAGTATGCAGTGGATCCGCGTGATACAGTACACCTTAGGGAAGTAGAGGCTGCACATGCACAGGCACCTTTTGCATTTGTATCTGGGACAGTTAAGGATATCCTCTAAAATCTGGAATAATTTAGTATTTTAATCTACTCTCGTTGTGTGGTTGGCAGGTGAATGAAGAAGGCAGCGAGGCATCAGCTGCTACTGCTGTCACCGTCTCTGGCCGGTCCTTCCCCATGAACAGAATGATATTCAATGCCAACAGGCCCTTCCTGATCTTCATTCGGGAAGCTGCCCTCAACACCATTATCTTCATGGGCCGAATAGCTGATCCTTGTTCCTAAGTCATCAGGGCTCTGCTACTTCTTTTCTGCCTCTGGAAAGTGGTAGTAAGGGTGTTACTCCACCCAGCTGGTGCCTGATGGTTGGGCTCACTGTTTGTTGCAGGTTCTTGGGATAATTGTACCCACGTGGCCTGTTTCTGCTGCTCCTTGCTGGGACAAGTGAGATGTTGCAGGAAGCTCCCCTGCCCCAGCCTTTATTCAAGGGAAGCTGAATGCTCTTTGGCACCAGTATTTTTGTAGCACCCGAAACTGAGTCCAGCATTGCGATCAGTCTTGTATCCAACCTCTCCTTCCCTTCAGGCCTCAACCTGTAACACTGATCACCTGGTCTATTAAAATCTGTACATCTGTATGTAACAAACCACTCTGGACAGTTTTCTCCTTACTGAGCCATTTCCTGGACCTATTATAACTTCCCTTTTGAATGAAGGAGCCTTTCTCTGCACTCCCCAATCCCTGCAGAACAATTAATTGCGCTGTGGAGGCTGGTGGAATAGTGACTGTCAGATGGCACCTACCAGCTGTGCTGAAAAAAGTTTTCATGTAGTTCTGCACTGAAGAGCTGGCAGGTGGAAGAGCTGCAAACTATCCTTGTCCTTCTTGCCAGCAGCACTGATGTCTGATGTGTTTAAGTGCAGATTAGTCACTAGCAAAAGCACTTCTTAGCCAAGGCTGTGCATCTCTCAGTGGCGCTCTTCAAACTAGTTTCATAGTCAAGTTAATGTACTTAGGGGTATCTCTGAAACACGGCAACACACAACAAAGATAATGCAGAGCTGTAACTGTCCCCATGGCTCCACAAAGGCCCTGCGCTCTCCTATATGTAAATGAACACTATACTTAAATACATTTTATCTATAAGATTACTCCTAGAGCTGAAGCATGCTCTGTTCCACCCTCGGGTAGCTATACTGCTATAGGAAGGACCTCTGACAGAGCTGGCTTCAGGATGCAGAAGTGAATGTGGTGAGCATTCCTTGGGGACTGCTGCATTTAGGGCAGTGGGGTTTTGTTTTTGTTTTAACTGAAAGCAGAGTCCTCTCTGGGCGGTGGCAGTGGTGTATGGTACAGATGTGTACATACAGATGCTACAGTGTCAGCTGATGACACTCACTGAGTGATCTACTCTCCAGCTTTCCTAGGACCAGTAAACAAGTCCTTCTTTAAAAAAAAAAAAAAAAAAGTCCGCCACCTCCTTCAAGGCAGCAATTACCACAGCAAGTTAAGCAGAGAGGCAGCCAAGTGCAAAGTGCCAGTCTATGGGAGAAGTAGCATGAAATGATGTTTTGTCAGCCATGGTCCCATCACTGTTGTCAGTGGTTTTGGGGCAGGCAGAGGGGGTGCCATGCTGTCTCTCCTTGCCCTGTTCTGCAACAGGAAGAGCTGAGCAGCTTGCGGTCCTGCAAGTGCAGCACGGGTCTGGGCATGGCAGCTCGGTTGTATTGCATGCCCTTGTGATCACTCCCCTAAACACACAAGAGATTTGATGCTGAATCTCTTGAATATCATTCCTGCTGGCATGCTGGCCTGGGGTAACATCTCTGAAGGAAGCTGTATAGCTACTTAACTCTAGAAGGTAAAGCCCTGGGAGAAGGGAGTAGGGGGGGAGTCATTCTGGAGATGATTAAGGCTTCAAAAAGCAGCTCTTCCTCTCCTCATTGTCTTCTATTGCTCACCTCTGCTACTGCTGCTTTTCTTGCAGGATAACACATTCTGCTTGCTTGCTGCCTTTCTCAGCTCCAGAAATGTTCTCGTCTCTACTTCTTTATCTATAGTGTAGACACTCACGAGGGTGAGTAAAGAAGGGTGAAGAAATGCCAGGATCGACCAAGGTGGGAGCACCCTGAACCCAAACGCTTCACGGGGCAGCCAGGCCCACCCTGCCACGGCAGCAGGAAGGGGCTGCTTGGCCTGCAGCGAGGAGGGTGGTTTTGCCACTCCAGGGGCAGTGGTGGGAAAACAGAACTCAAAGAAAAAGAAGGAAAGTCATCTATGACAATTAAAAAAGCAGCTTGAGGCAGCCTTGACTCTCCTCTGTTTTGAGCTTATGGTAGTGAAGGGTTGTGCAAAGGAGGGACGAGACTTTCTCATGGCTGTTGCCTTCCCCTGCACCAGTGGAGCAGTTCAAAGCTGCTGCACGGCGAGAAAGGACCTCAGAGGCAGACAAGGAGCTGAGTATTAAACCATTTAATTCTCAAACCACTCACATGCATAATGTTCTTTTACACAGTGTTAAAAGAAAGAAGAAAATGCGATTTGTTTTTAATACAAACAATTTCAAGTATACATTTATAGAATTTTCAAAGATTCCTAACCAAGTTGCTAAGTTTTCATTCACATTGTTCTTAAAGCTGTCCAATGAGAGCACTTTTTGCTGAACTCCTTTAAATGCAATTGTACAATCCCCTCTACCTGTGTTTTCTTCCCCCTTCCGCAATGCTGCTTCTCTTACCATCGCTACCTGCTCCCCTCCAGCCACGCTGGCCCTCACTGCATGCGGCCAGGCAAAACTGTAGCCTTCCCACGAGCTTGTACCTGCCAGCTCACCGGAAAAGGGAAGAAAGGCTAGAGGTCCAGCTTGGGAACAGCTTGTAAAAATCATTTAAGAACAGTCTGTTATCCATAAGTTACACACAGCAGGATCACACTTCAACCTACTGCAGGCAAAGTGTGAACGCTGACTTTGTTGGATTTTTTTTTTTTTTTTGAGAAAGGATTGCAACCAAAAATAAAATAGAAAAAAAAATTAATACAGCAGGAAATTTCTTAACTGTGAAAAATAAGTCTTGGGTGTTAGGACATGCATCCTAAAATGTTTGATTTGTAAGTCAACAGTAGAAGGTGACAGCACAATTTTTGTTATATAGAGTTACTCTGTAAACCAGTCCAGAACAGAGTCAACATGGGACAGAGAAAACCTTGTTTTTATTTATTTATTTTTTTTTAGTTTATTTTTAATACTGAACTGACTGGGGCTCTGTAGCCACTGTGTGGGAAACCCCACACCCAGCAACACTGGCCCCGAGGCCCCGCTCCTGCAGCCTCAGCTCAGCCTGCAGCACGTCAGCGCGTGTCTGCTGTGTCATAAGCGGGTGCAACTTTGACCTATTACAGCTGGGGATTCGATACCCCTTCCAGGCAGGGGCAGCTTGTGCCCCCTTTCAGCAGCGTGCCGCTGGGGCAGCACGGGCTGCTCCTGCGGGGCCGCTGCCGGCCGTAGTGTGGAGGAGCCAAGGCCGTGGCCGGAGGGAGAGCCGCGCTCCCGGCGCAGCGGGAACGCTGCCAGCCCCGGCCCTCCTCGGTGCCGGCTCCCGACAAGCCGCCTGTGGGTACGACTGTCCCCAGCCGTACTCAGCTTATGATTTAAAGTGCATTCCTTCAGTAAAGGTTTTCTTTTTTTTTTTTCTTTTTTTTTTTTTTTTTTTAAGAGGAACCTATTTAAAGTGCTGTTCTAGTTTGGAAAGGGACTCTGTTTACAAAAAAAAAAAAAAAAAAATACATGGCACCTTTTCACAAGACAGATCTGGCCCCTGTATGTGTGCATATATCTGTATTTACACCTTTATACTTATATAAATGTATAAATACACATGTATTCAGAGTCAGATCTGCTGACAAAAGACTGACACACAATTTTTTTTTGTTGTGTATTGTTATTGCTTTTCACTGCTGCCTGCTCTCTTGAAGGCAGGAGGGAGCCGGAGTCTCCCCTCGCCCTCCCCAACTGGCCGCTGAATCCCCGGCGGGAAGTTTGGCCTGGGTATCCCAGCCCCGACCGCGGCCCGCGGGACAGTTCGAGACGAAACGGCGCAGGAGCAAACCCGGCGCACAGCTCCGAGGAAGGAGGGGCGGCGGGCGAGGATCCCCCCGCTGCCGACAGATGCCATTTCCATAGAGCTGCTTTACAGAGCAGACCTGCATTTCTCAAACACCGAGGTAAGGAAAAACAAACCTGTTTTAAGTGAAAGCTTTGCTGATAGAGTGTGTAGCGTGGCCACCTCAACACTCCCAGAGAGAGAGGTAGTTACTGTCCCAGGAATCTTCTGCTGCTTCCTGCAACTCGCTTTCTGGAGCGAGCGCTCAAAAAAAGAAAGGAAAAATCCTCTGCTCTTTATTAAAGAAAGTCATCCCAGTTAAATCTTTTAAAGATGTACTTGACTATTCCCTCTAAGAGGCTCTAATATTTTAGAAATTGATTGTCAGTTTAGTTTCTTACAAAATCAGATTCAATTAGCAATCTCTTCACAAAGCCACTCATGTGGTTCACCATGTCCATACGCAGTCCTGGCAGGGCTCGGGTGTCACTGTACTCTCGCAGTGTCCCCACGTGAGTGCCAAGGATGGCGTGCGTGCTCTGAGCAATTCCAATGGAAACATTAAAAAAAAAAAAAAAAAAAGCGCTATTTGTGTCATTCACAGTGTCATACAGGGAAAACAGGGGTGAAACCAGGGAAAGGAGGCCTGCTTCTCAGCCACTTTGTGGGCACAAGGAAACATTAAATGTGCAATTTTTTTTTTTCTTTCTTCTTTTTTTTTTTTTTTAAAAAAGAAAGAAAAAGAAAGAAAAGAAAGAAAGAAAAAAGAAAAAACAACAGCCAGGCTTGGTTGGAGGAAGTGGCTGCCCAGGTGCAAGCAGGAGGCAGAGTGCCCAGCCGCAACGCGGTGCCTGCCCTGCTGCCCCACGCTCCTCACCCCGCCAGGCCCCCGGGCACGCTCAGTTACCCCTTTGCACGCAGCGAACACAAAAGCTTCACAGTAATCCGTGGAGTTTCTTCAGGTACATAAACTCTACAAAAACGGCGCCATGGGAGCCCAGAGTCCCAGACCCATCCCCTGCCCTAGACGCATCTGGAAACAAGGGACCCCGACCCAACGTCCTGGGCCTGGGACACCGCTTTTGAAGGGGAGGGGGAGGGAAGGCAGCGGAGCAACGCGGTCAGGTTAAAACTCATCCCCTGGAAGTTCCCCATCCAGAGCTTCAGCGATCCTCCGTGCCCCTTCTCTGCCTGCATTGAGTAATTTCAACTCTTCCTTTTATTTCCCCTCCCCTCTTCTAACGAACGCTGTTAGTTTCTGTATTTTACAACCAGTAGTAAACGTAACCACCATAGCTTCATTTTTAGTTCCTAATTAGTTTCACAGTTTCTTGGGCCACAGCCAATGGTACTGGGTCTGACTGCAAACACAAGAGTAAGGTTTAAATAAATAAGGGTTTGCTGCAACATAAAAATAATGACGACATTTAACCAGAGGTCTGAGGGGAAGAGGGTTAAGTACATTTACACAATGTAAGTAAAGCTGGAGGCTTAATATAACTGACAATCTGGAAAAAATGCATTGATTTTTTTACCTATGGTCTTAGACATGCAGAAAAAATAATATATCAAATTAGAATATGTCAGATTAAACACAGAAGTTACACAGCAGTCTTAAAAAGATACCTGAATATTTTTTAAAAGCTTAACTAATAAGAACTAGGAAGCCCATTAAAGCTGCCTCTTTCTACATGATAATTTTAAGAAACTGTAACAAAACTACAGCTTGGTTTAGTGTAAGCCAGCTACAGAGCAGCTGGCCGCACTCACAGCTGGGGAGCAGATTGGCTCCTGCAAACCGTTGTGGACATGATGCCACTGTGTGGATCAATCACCAAGAAAGTAGAAAATAAAATCACAACCAAAAGTCCACGGGTAGGGCAAGACTCTCTATCCCTTGGCCCCTGAATGCAGTACAGCCACACGTCTGTCCTGTCTCCTCGCAGGACAGAGGTGCATGGAGTAGCTGCAGCGGGAAGGACAGGGACCCCCGGCCTCCTTCCTCAGGCCACGGCTGCCCAGGAGCAGCTTGCACAGGACTCTGCCCAGTGACCTGCTGAGCATCATCCAGGACAGACACTGTATAACCTCTCTGGTCAAGCCATTCCAACACTGGACTGCCTTTCTGGGACAAATATTCTCTTAATCCCTAATGGGAATTTCCCCGCATCACATCCTTGCACTGGGCACCTCTGAGAAGAGCCTGACTCCATCACAGAATCACGGAATGGTTGAGGTTGGAGTGGACCTTTGGAGATCATCTAGTCCAAGCCCCTGCTCAAGCAGGGACACTTAAAGAAGGTGGCACAGGGTGGCATCCAGGCGGGTTTTGAAGATCTCCAGAAAGGAGACTCCACCACCTCTCTGGGCAGCCTGTGCCAGTGCCCTGTCACCCTTGCAGGAAAGAAGATTTTCCTCATGTTCAATCAGAAAACTCCATCTCTGCACCCACCCCTTGGCCATTGATTTTAAACGGAGGGAGCAACATAAAGGAGAGAATCAGTACAGAAATTAAAGGAAACAGTCTTCAAAAATGTCTTCAAAAGCTTAAACACATGATAGAAAATGCAACATTCAAAAATGGCACCTCTTAATCTATTTAGTACTACGCATTTCCAGCCTTCATTTGTCCTTCCAATGTTTCTCCCAAGGAAGTTTTAGGAATCTAGGTAGCAAAGCTGCAGTATGAGCTATGTCCATGCCAGCACTCGTGACCTGCTGAGCGTGGCTGCGACAGGCCTGGCCTCCCTGCCCTTCGAGACAGCTGTGTTCCCTGTGTACTCCGAAACATGCAGAGCTCCTAAAATGAGTGTTTGCCAGTCCACGGCATGCCAGTCCACGGCATGCACAACACGCTAGAAACGTGCACAAGTCCTTCCCACGGGGCTGTGCTGGTGGTTCACTTACTCCTACCCTGTTCAACCCTTCCCGTTGGTTTCCCGTGTGGGAAGCAGAGGAGCCCCTTGGTACTGCAGCCAGCGTCACCTCCCCGCGGTGCCCTCGCCGCCCGCGCTTGCTATTCCTGGCTGAGCTTTGCACATCTCCCTGTTGCTGAAAGCAGCTTGAGCAGGAAAGAAACAGACGGCGTGTCACAGGCTGTCTAAAGAAATCCCACGCTCGCAGGTGAGCTGCGCGCGTGCCGGAGGAACTGCCGTTCTCCAGCAGCTTGGAAGGAAGCACACTGGGCTCAGCTTTACAGAGCTCTGCACGAGGAACAGGGCAAATGACCACTTTGCAGGGAGCAGAAGGGCAAGGAGAGGCTGTAACGACCCTATCTCCACTGGACTCTGGCCAGTCCTGGTTTACCAGACATCAGACTGCCTCCCTCTAACCTGTCAAAGCAAGACCTCACTTCCAAGCACCCTGGCACAGCTTCAGGACCCAGGCTAACACTTGCTGCATTTCCTTTCCCAGCAGACATGATGGCTTCCCTCTTACAGACAAGAAAGCCACACACCTAAGCTCTGTCCCTCACTGTAAGCAATATATCTATTACAGTGAAAAGTGTCCCCTTTTTCTCATGTCACTACTCGCCAAAAAGCTCTCAGCCTGCCAGACAGCAGCCAGACACCAGCTCTTTCTTCATGGAGACAAACAGCCCCATGCAGAAAGGGCACCTGCAGGATGAGTCTTCCTTTGCAAAGGGCAGGTGTGCTGGGCAACCACGTAGGCAGGGCAATATGTAAAGGCAAACAGAGAAGACATGTGAGACAGATAACCGTGCTGGTACAGGGCATACAAGAGCCAGTCTGAGTCCTTTCTGTGAGTATGTAACCATCCTACGCATCTCAAGGGCATCCCTGGAGTGGGGCTGCATCTCCCCAGCCCCACTGCTGCCAACACATGCCCACTCCCAGCCCGCAACACGGCAGGGCTCAGCTCCCTGCCGTCCTGCCCATCCACGACCCGGCCGCCCCCGCTGCTGTGCTCGCTGGATACCTGAAATGAGAATGGAGGGTCCAAACAGTTGTTCAAGCGCCAGTGTTAGTCCATTCCAGAAATCCCTGCAAGGAGTATCTCACTCTGCAAAAACAAATGTCTGGATACATGTTAACAGCCAACATCTCCGAGCCTACTCACCATCCTGCCAAAGCAGACTGCATTTCTCATTCACCAGAGCCTTTGACAAATACAGACACTTTTTGGTTCTGAAAGTACGTGATTCCCCTAGCAAGGTTTCTCTAAAGGTTGCTATACGCGGCCTCAGCACTGGTGGCATGCAGGTACCTGCATCCTGCTGCAGCTCCATCACACCTGCAACCTCATTTCCCTATCACCCTGGCCAACTTTGAAATCCTCACACCAGAACGGCTCCAGAAGTCATATCTGCAGATGCCAAAGAGCAGAGCAACTCTTGACAACACGCTGATTCTTCAGAGCTACCTTCCACTGCACATCCTTTACAAGGGTCCTTGGATCACAGACTGCAAACTGCTCTGCCTATTGGAAAGGTAGCTTGCGGGTGTGTGTGTGCAGGGGGGAGAAATCTAGATTTTTTTCAGCATTTTTATGAAAAGAATTAAAGCTTTAAAACAAAATAAATATTTTTGGTCAATGATCCAAAGCCATCAAAAATGGCTATGGTCCTTTCAAGAAGAGATACCCATAGCTATGCATTACAAACCTCTTACCCAAAGCTTCCTGCTTGGGTATCTTCACCAACCTACTAAACATCCAAGAGTCACTGGATACAGCATACTGCATCAAGGGTTACTTAAAAAATCAGTTTGGCCAATTTTACATAAAATCGGCTACCTTTTTGTTAAAAAGGTCATACTTAAAAGATATTTGAATAGAAATGAAAGAAATTGCACATACACACTACTTTCTCAGCCATTTGTCTCCTTTCTGCCCATTTAGTTAGCAGGCGAGGTCTCAAATGAGGAATTCCTTTCCTTATCAAATCCAAGTCTCACTAAGGCTATTATGGATGATCCTTTGGTAAGGGATGACTTTTCTATACATCCACACAGCTCTCAGCACTGCTGCTGGAGAGCATTAAATGAACCTTTGTGGTCAGCAAAGGTGGGTGGATGCTAACAGAGACACGAGGAGGCTTTTATAAAAAGAGCCTCTAGAGTATGGGCTAAACAGAAGAGTAAGAAGCACAGCTGCTGCCGAGTCAGCAGGAGGTGGGTTGAGCTGCATTTGTTCATAGCATTTGTTAATTCCTTGGAAAGGCAGTTTATTCCCCTGGACATAAAAATCAGCAATATTTTTTCTTTGAACCCACTTCCTCTTTCCAGCTGTGACAGCGGAACATCCACCTCTACCTAGATTGCTAAAATAAAAAATACACCTCTAGGCGTCAGTAAATTAAATAGCAAAGGGCTGTCTTCTGAAAGTGTAAATTAGACATCAAATATATTAGGAGAGTTCCTGTGGCCTCCTCTCCCTTGGTCCCAGGTCTACCAAACAACAATCCGTTTGCTGTTTTCTCCCTTTTTATTTTCAGAAGTTTTGTCAGAACAGACTTGTTTTCTTACAGCTAAATATCATGAAGTATGTTGCAATTTTCAAGCCATTATTTCACATAGCAAAGACCATTTTTATATACTTTAAGGCCATTTAAGGCCCTAGAGAAGGCCCTGAAAACTCCCTTATGGACCTCTCGCTTTCATCACTCTGATAGCACAGACCAGCCCAAGGCCAGCAGTACCTGCTCCAGCAGCAGCTCTACTCAAAGACCTTCCAGCTCCAACCTTGATTAGGTGCCACAGGCAAAAACAGAGCAAGCTAAGAGGGATGTGCAGAGAAGCCCAAGCAATTCTCTGGGAAAAGTATTCAACCAGCAAAGTCCTGGCAGGGTCCCTTGACAAGCCACTACGCCCTGAGCTGCATTCAGCAAACACAGCACCAGAATGAAGAGCTGTGAATAGAAATAGCACAGATGATGACAACAGCAAACAGTGCTACCTAACATCACCCTGTTAGCTCTAACCATCTCTCAAGCAGTCCCAGGTGAGGCACCTCATCTTTGTACTGCTCTTTGTAGGAATTTCTGCAATACCAAGTTATAGCGGATGAGAAAAAGGTAAACAGTGTTTTAAAATGGTAACCCACACTGTTTCCTCACAATCAAACTTAACCTACCTCCTCTTAAATCCTTCTGAGGTTGTAAATCTCTAAGATTCACTAGCCCAAGTGCTTAGGACTTATTTGTATCTGTATTTTTATCAACTGAGATCTTTCAGAACTCCTGTCTAAAAAGGTTCCTCCTATTTCAAAGACACAACATTTCTCAAGCTGTAATACTTTGGTTTACAACTGGATTAAAATATAAATTAAATAATAATAATAATGCTAAATGAGTTTATATTGAAAGACTTTATATATGTATACATATATATGTATATACAGGTATGTGTGTGTGCACTCCCTAATGACAGCTAGAGGAAGCAAAAGTCAGTCCTCGAAGGCTTCTACTCTTCCAACTAGCAGGTTAAACATATCCATTGCAACAATTCCCTGTGCACAAAAGCTAATGAAGCACTGGAAGGTGGCACTGGTAAACGGCTGGATCACACAGACTTTTAAGAACAGAAAGACAATAAATTATAAGAAGCAGTAGTAACTTGTTCACAGTTGGGATGAGGATAACGTTACAGGAAACCTGAATTTTCTACAGTCTCAGGATTTAGAAGTCAAACAGATAACCTAAGATTACAGTTGCACATGTTTTAGTTAGACTTAAAAGATCAGATCTGACACAAAGAAATGGTAGAAATCACACCAAGCTTGTCCAGCTCTAGTACCATCAGGTTCAGCAAAAAGATTCCTGGTAATTCCACTGGGATCGGTATTGAGCCCAGTTACGCTTCCATCTCAGCCTCCGTCTCAGTGACAGGGACTTTCACAAGCACCCAGATTCCCTGAAGCCAACCCAATACTCTGTCCAAAACCACCATGCTCCCAGTCAGCTTCCTCTTCAAACACCCGAATTATTGATTCTGCTTCTCTTTTAGCTAGTATCCCAAATACCGCAGCACCATCTCTCCTAGTCCCAGCTGCTGTATTTTCTGTATCTCTGTACATGATTTTCAAAATAATTTTTTTCAGCAAAAATACCAAACCTTTGGAGATATTTCAGAGACACTAGGACTCTTCAGGTAATTTTATTACCTACTTACTATGAGCAAGCTCCAGATTAGGAATAATTTAGGCTTCTAAATTACACTAATTGCAGTAAAACTCTGGCCTGCTGCACTTTTCTTTTTCTTCCTAAAAAGCTGCAAATCTACTTTGAAATATTTGAAAAATGCTCTAGGAGGCATTGCTTTCAAAGAGCAGCCAGTGGGGTCTGCATAGTTCTAGCTTTTATTTGGTTACAAATATATATATATACGTACATACATACATATATTCCATGTACATACATATATGCATGTTTTGCATATTAAAATATCCTTTGAATGCCAATAATTAAAATAAAGATTCTTAGCTTATCTGTTGGACCTTCCACTGAAGATGTCAAACCCCCATGCACGGATCCAACACCTTGGAGCACTGCTAGCACCACGTTACAGAACAGCAGACCGGTCACTGGCAACCAATGGCAGCTCTGCTGAAAGCATCAAGATCTCCTGGCTTCAAGCCTCAGTTCTGAGCTCCCAGGACACCCTTCCATGGGCAACTTGGAGCTCAGACCATTGCAGAGTCAGAAGTGCAGTGCATCATGGCCCCTTGGCTTCTCCCACCCCCAAAAATGTTTCTGGTGAAGTAGGAAAAGCATTTAACGTCATGAATCTGAATAAGCACTCGGATGCACGAACTGTTTGGTTAAATTAGCAGGCATGTCATGCATCAAACTGCAAATTTTTAAAAAGATTAAATAATAGGTTTAAGGGTTAAACCTGTGACTCAGTCTATCTTGCAAGCTACAGACTGCATCTTTTCACTTGTCTTTTTGTTTAATACATTAGCTTCTGCAGGAAAGACGAAGTCAGCAGCAAATAAAAGCTACAACACCGCTCTGGCAAGAGGATGCTTAGGGTGGAATCACCCAAAGAAGACAGCATGACTCTGCTCAAGGATCAGACTGCTTAGGATTATTCACAAAACTGGGCATCAAAGTGAAATTAGTGCTGTGAGAGGCATGGGACTACCTGCCCCAGAAAACAAAGTCACCTGTTGTCAATGACTAAGAGCAGGACAAGCAGAGATCTGTCTTGTCATTTATTTTCCCCTTGATGTTGAAGAGAGCTGAAATCCTGGCTCGGCACCTTCCCAATCGTGCCTGTCTCTGCTACGCTTTTCAACAAGACTGAGGCTTGTTCCAAATGTACTCCCAGCTCTGAATAGCAGTCAGCTGGCAACAGAGCCCGTCACTACCAACCACAGCGACATCTAAGACTCAGAGACACAAAGCACTTCTCGTTTATCCTGCTTTCAGCCATCCAAGCTTCTGAAAGTTAAATTATGTATAAATCACAGCTTGAAGAGACTTTAGCAAAGATCTGGGTTAAGTCAAAGGACTAAACTTGATGCTAGGAGGTGCTGGCAAGGGGTGTTCGAAAATGAACTTCCAAGGCAACACCCTGTTAAGAAGCTTCACAGGGGAGTTTGGCCGCATACTCCCCTTGCAGAAGGGCAGTGGGGCTTTCTGCTTTTCCCCCCAGCTTTGCCGTGCCGCCCTCCCGCTGCGGGAGGGAGGAGAGGCAGCTTCTCCCTGCCGCAGTGGCACCGTAGCGGCTCGGTTCTTGCTATTTTCACAGCTATTCCTGGGCAACAGGGCAGGGATGGGGAAATGTTGCCTTCCCGCCGGCACCAGGGCTCTCTGCAGGCTCCAGGCCATAACTACAGCACTTCACATTCAGAAGGATTCTCTGCGACAGCAAAGAGCAGAGAAACATGTTCCGCTCCCGCTAAAGGAGCTGTAGGAACCGGTTATGTTTCCCCTCTTGCCTGAGGCAGGAAACAAATTGGTGAGTGAGCCCTAACTCTGAAGCTGGCAGAAATGTTAAGTAGAGAGGTATTAAAATATGATAGATTTCTCCTCACACCCTCCTTTAATCACAGTTGAAATCACAGTTTTGGCAAAGGGGGGAAGCTGTGGGGAGATGGGGATGGCGAGGCCAGGCTGCAGCCCATCTCGACGCAGGAAGCTGGCGCTGGCTGCTCCAGCTTTGGCGTAATGGCAAGGTGCGACACGGCCCACCACCGCAGACACAGCTGGAGCTGCTATCACCCTGCTGCGAAGAGCGGCTCCGAGGAGCTACGCCAGTGCTGGAAAACCACTACGGACTTTTTTCCATGTGGTACACAGCTCCCAGCCCCCTATCCTCCCGCCTTGGCCTTATCTGCACTAAGAAAGGCCGTTGCCGAAAGAAACGGTTGAGTAACGATTCCCTCCGTGCTGGTTCCACCTTCTAGCGTGGACGAGCCTGAACCGTTCTCAGCATCGCTCAAGAAAATGTTAGAGACACCATGATTTCCACACATACATACATACACATCCAATAAACATACAGAAATAATATTAAAATGATTCCCACTACCATACCTTATACTGACTCTAGCTACAAGCTATAAACTTCACCTCGGTGAGGCCTGGGCAAGAATATTGGCTCTTCTGCATGCAATCAGAAATGATAATTTATAAACTGGCAACCTCCGCACCAAAAAAAACCCAAAAAAAAAAACAAAAAAAAAACCCACCCCAAACCCTTCACAAGCTTTTTTTTTGGCTTTGTTTTGTGACTAGCCTAAACGATATGAAAGAACAATTTCACGTTTTTCCACCAGGCCAATAAGACGTAGTGAATCAGCAAGGAAGGACACGTTGATCTCCTCCTGGACTGCTAGGATGCTCCTCTGTTCACAGTATCAATACAGTAAAACAAAAACAAAAACGCTATTGAAGTAACTCACAGCTATGCCATACAAATAAGGCATTCAGCATTTCACACCAGCCCTTCATCACTCAGCCTTGATGGTTCGGTTGCCATCTGTTTCAGAAATATTTTGCTTGTATAGCAGTTACTGCACCTTCACCCTTCTCTTCACAGCAAGCTTAGCAGGGAAACTTTCCCACTATATTTATATATAATATATGTATATAAATAATTTTATGTTTTTATAGTTCGGTAGTATCTTTTAAAAGTTCTACTTTAAAACACTTAAAAATCTTTTAAGTAACTAAAGTAATTTTTGATGCTCTCTAGTGTGAACAGGATACAATTTCAAAGTTTTTAAACTTTTTTTCTTTTTGATTTTTGGTAACTTCGAAAGCTATGACTAAAGCAGCATACTCCGCATACCTCCCTTCCTCCCCAAACCTTGATTGCAACGAAACCTACCTTAGCCACCCTCTCACCTCCCATCTTCCGCGACTGCCCTCTGGCAACCTTACTGTTTCTGTACGATTCTGTTTGACCTTCGGCAGGAAGCCGAACACGGCTGGTCCCTCGTGTGCCCGCTCACCACCTCATTCACCATGCGATGATGCACTTGGCAGGAGAGGAGAAAGGGACAGAAGGAAAACAAAGATGAAACATCAGTTTTCCAATTTGTAACTATCCACAAAATTGTGCTTTGCAGGGATCCTCCTCGGACACTGCAAAGGCTCCTCTCCGCAGAGCGCATCCCGCCTGTGCTGACGCCAGTGCCGAGCCCTCCCTTCCCCGCGCAAACGGGCGCTCGAGCCACGTCGGCTTCCCGAGAGGGAACTGGAAGGAGCAGTGAGACCCTTCGCTCGCACAGAATGGAAGCGAGGTAAGAATAATTCACCCTTCTCTGAAAACGACCATTAATCCCAATTTGCAAGTCAGAGGAGTGAGACCTGGAGGGTTTACCTGTGTCCCAAAGGGTGCAGCCAGGCAGCAGGACAAGCTACATTTTCACTTATTAAGTTAACTGCCTGCCAGGGTCCCCACTCCAACCACTTGACCAGCTTGCTTTGCCAAAGCAAAATGAAATCCACTTTTTTATTGTCTCACTGTTCCTCCCATCAGCGCAAGGATCAGAACTTCATCCTTTCTTATTGTACATGTTACATGGCCTCAAGGGAATTCCTTCAACTACACGTCCTCTCCCAGGTCCAGTCTGCACAACCTGTAGTTCATTTCCCCAACTCCATTATAAACAACCCAGCATCAGAAACAAAGAAAACTCTTAAAATATTGCATATTTTTAAAAAGACTTCTTCAAAAGATGTCAAGATATTTGCACTTATCTACCTGTCCCATGCGTTTCCGGTTATGAAACACGTAAGCACGTGCAAACACCCACAACACACAATGCAGGCATCTCTCTCGGGGTTTGCTAAACTTGCTCTAAACATCAGAGCGCCTTAGAATATAAAAGTTTAAGTCCATGCAAGGGAAGAGTTGCGATTGCTCTAGGAACCATTAACTTTAAGTTTCCTGAACTGTTATGAGGAAATAAAGTAGGATTTTCTTTTCTTTTTGTATCTCATTGATAAAAAAAGTTATCAAACTAGTTTGTAGAAACATGGTTAAAAGCAACCACCCATGATTGCTTTGCTGGGATTTTAGTATTTCAGTATACCATATTGCTGTTACAAAAGGTAAGTGCGCATAGAGGCGGGAGTGAAGGACGACTTTGGTAGCCAGCGTCTACCTCAGCAACTCAGCCAGTCCAGAAACCTCTTGCTAACGCTTGGCAGCGTTCAAAGCCTGGCACCGCGCCACTCACGAAGCCAGAGTGCTCCGTGCTATCCCGATCGGCACCTGCAACGGACATCGCCCCTCCACAAAACCCTTCCCCAGCACATCAGAGTCTAACACGAACCTCATAGCTGCTAAATTTCACGTGCAGTAGCCTACGTGCTTCAGATTTTGCTGAAATCTAGAACACTGCTTTAAAGCCCACTTTGTAACAAGGGGCGGGAGGCCACACGCCTGGAAAGGGCAAGCCAAAAGCCCTAAGATAACGGTTTAAGTAAAAATGTAAAAAGAGACAAACAGGGAGGGGGAAAAAAAAAAAAAAAAAAAAAAAACAGGGATGAATACACTCAGGCAAGGCAGGCTCCACCAGGACAGTCTTCTTGTTTCTCTTTTACGTGGCAACCACCTGGGAAAAGGTGAAAGGCAACTGCATCTTGCCCCTGCTCCCCCGTCGAGACGGAGCAGCAGGTAGGGCGAGGAAGGCCCCACGCGAGGCTCGGGGCTCGGCATGGCGAGGAGCCAACAGCACCAGCAGCACCCGGCTGCTGGCCACAGCGCTGTGGAGAAGTAAAAATGACTGTTGTCCTGGGTCACTGCCACATATTAAAAAAATTTAAAATCCTGTCGATCCCTGAATCAGAAGTTGATTGACACAGTTGCTTCGTTTTTCCCCAAGAGGATGAGAAAGAAGGGAGAAAAACTGTTAACACTCTATGTGTGTGTGTGTGTGCGGGTGTGTGAGAGAGAGAGAAAGAGAGAGAAAAGATTCTTCTATTTTGGCAACATTTTGGGAGCTTCTTTCTGTCCAGTGGTGGCATTGCACTATCACAGTACCAGCCTGCCAGGTTGGTGCTGACTCTTTAGAGCTGAACCGGGAAGACCATCTTTTCTCCCCGCTCTGCGGCCGCACTTCAGTCGGGCCCAGTCGTGGACACGGATCCCTGCGCTGTCTCTCCCACGGCCACCGCTTCCTCCTGCGGGGGAGACTCTTCCTCCGCCTGCCCCCGAGACGTGACGGTGGTCTCGGGGGAAATGCTGTGGGGCCCCTCCAGAGGCAGACAGCCCGGGTGGTTCTTGCGAAAGTGCTGGTTGAGGATGGCCTGGAAAGGGAAGCTTTTGCCGCAGACGTGGCAGTGAAACGGCTTGTTGCCCGTGTGCTTGCGGATGTGGTACTCCAGCTGATCCTTGCGCGTGTACTTCTTCCCGCACATGCGGCAGACGAAAGGGGTGATGCCCATGTGGAGACGCATGTGCCGGTCCAGGCTGCCTTTCTGGTTGAAGGATTTGGCGCAGTAAATGCAAGTGAGCCGGGGGTTGTAGCGGAACCAGCGCTCCGAAACTTCCTGCTCCCGGAGATACTCCACATAGCCGCTCACTCCAATCATGGCCGATTCCTCCCCCTGTGAAGGAAACTGAGATTTACAGATCAGGCAGCTTACAAAATAAATATATATGAGAAGAAAGAAGATCTGTTTCTTCCTCCGCTAGGCCCCAACCCAGGCGAGCAGTGAAGCGTGTGCCAAACCTAGAAATCAGCAGCACTAATATCCTCAACCTCAAGCACACATTTAAGTGCTTAATTGGAGCCCTGGGGCTCGAGACAAATGAGCAATCAACTAGAAACCTCTGCTCCAGCTGCCCCTTCTGCCAAGTCACTCACTACAGCTGGGAGAGAAAACACAACCCTTGTGAGAAGGGCACTTAGTCACTGATTGAGTTCTGGAACAAACGTATCGATGCTCATTATTATCATTTTTTTTAAATCTTGGGCCAATGTAATTAAAATAAAATACACTGTTTTCTGTTTTATTTACTTTTTCTTTCTTTTAATGTGAATTGGCAAACTTACTGTAAAGTGAAAGCAGAATAAACTATAATTTACATGGGAAACACTCTAGGTGTTTTACAGTGAATCAGGCTTGACTAAATGTTATGAAATCAATACCATCTCCGCTGTTCTATAGGGAGGAATCTGTGGCACAGACAAGTCTCACTGCAAGGACTAGCAGGAACCTCAATATCTGCTGAAGCCAGAAAGAAAAGCAGCTCCCAACCACATGCTCAGGGACAGCCACATGCCCTGCTCTTCACAGACAGAAATCAGTCAGAAGTGATGCAAAGAGACAGTCTCCTGAATGCCTCCTCTCATGGATGGTGCCAAATTCATAGCCCTAGTCTTAAACCACTCTGTATGATGCCAAATGGAGACAAGCAACCAGTATAAGCACAGGAGCGCTGCTCCAGCAGCAACTGGACTGAGCAACAGCCTAACTGTGCCAGAAGCCATGAAATCTGACTGTAGGAGCAATGGTAAGCTGCTTAGAGGACTAAATATGATAACAAAGCTGTGGTACTTTCCATTCCACTCCTGCCACCAGGCAGGGATTACCAGGAGGCTCTATTTATAGCATAAATATGGCAACACCAGGAGAGTGGAAGACAATGATACTTTCCCATGTAAGTGGAAACCTACAGCTCTAAGCTTGAGGCCAGTTCACCGTGGAGAAATAACAGCAGCTTTTCCATACTTAAAGCTAAAATTGTTTTGCATGTTGCATTTGCCCTGCAGGATTAGTTTGACCTGAAATTTTCCAGATGCATTCTGAGGACACAAAAGTTTTCAGTAACGTTTGAAGAAAAATGCATCTTTTTTTTTCTTTTCTCTTTTTTTTTTTTTTAGTCAAATTGATTACAAAGCAGGCAGAAATTGTGGGGTGCTTTTTCAATTAATTTGGTCTTACTCAAAGTCCAAGCTAGCTAGTAACTCCTCAGCTGCTCCCAGCAAAGTCATTTCATTAAGAACTCATTAAGAATTTCATTATTGCCTAATGTGTCAGGGACACAGGGTCAGTCTGCAGCTGTGGCATGGGAAGCATTTACAGCACAGCAGCAGTGCAACGCTAGCTGTGTGCAAGAACAAATGATATCAAAATGATTATGCCACCGGGCCCACTTCACTCACCACTGTTCAGCTGCATGTCTGCAACTCTCTCCTTCCTACCCCAAAACCGTGTCCCAAAAAGGCAAAGGCATAAGTCAGAGTCACTTTATGCTGAAAAAGCTGCTACGCTGCACACAGACCCCTGCTCAAATCCACATCCCACTGGGTTCTGGTAACAGTTCATCCAAAGGTTTTCCTGCTGTAGTACGTGGAGGGTGTGGGGAATGTTTCGGTACTAGCACGGACAGATTCAGATTTTGTCACTCCTTGTTATACAGAAGCCAGTGAACAGTGAAGCCGCTAGCTCTGGCCTTTGCTGACCGTGTTTCCTGGGCAGATCCAACTCTGCAGGTGAACGGGGTTTCTCCTCAGGAGCTGGTGGCCTGCCCAGAATGAACATTGACATTTTGTACCCTTGGACAACAAGAGAAGCTCCTCACACTTTCCAGGTAACTGACTGAGATCCCAAATGACAGACAAAATCAGTTCTTTTTTATACCCTGATAGCATACATTCTGAGCGTAAGTAGCTAAACACTTGGCAATGATAAAAGGTCCTTATTTTGCAGACAGTTTTGCTTGCAAATATAAATTTATGTATGGAATCACAAGAGTCTGCTTACCCTTCAACACCAACATTTACTCGGAAACTTCTCGAGCTGCCTACCTGGGAACTGGGCTGCTTGGGCTCATCCATCCGCCCGGGAGACTCGCTTTTTGATCTGTACCGCTCGGTCACAGCAACCATGCTGCCAGAAGGGCTAAATCTGTGGGGTGGGGGAAGAGCGTAAACGGAATTTTTAATGGGCATCAGGTCACTGCGGTGCTTAGAGCAATGGGTGAGCAATAGAGGCACCTGTATAGCATCTCTCTGTCCTCACCAGCTAACACACAGCGGGCGGAATGCGGAACAGTGCAAGTATAAAGGAAAAACCAAGTCATACTGGTCTGCGGAATCAGTCTTAAAATCTGAAAAATAAAACTGAGTCATTTGGCTTCTAGTTCAGTAACAGAAGAGCTTTTTTGGTTGCTATTGCAAGGAAGTACCCTGATCTGGGCCCAGTGTCTCAGAAATTGTACCAGAGCAGAAGACACTAGTTTGCTAAGGGCTCCACCACTGACCCCTCCTCCTCCTCCTCCTCACCAGAGCGAAGCTGCGCAGCACAGCAGGGATGCCATGGGCTCCACGTAGGAAACAGTGGATATTGTTTGGTACAGTGCACTCAGTGCCCAAAGCTAACTGGTCCAAGGGAAAGAATTAGAAAATTAGCAAAGGATTGCTGTCTCAAGGGCCACACAAGATCATTCCAAAGAGTACAGATCACACATTGGTTTACCAAGCAACAAGTGATAGAATATCCACTGCTTCCTGGCTGCTGTTCCCAATGGGACTAGAACGACTGAGCTAGAGGAGAGGCAGATGTGAAAGGAAAACCCACAAGTACAAAACCCCACAAACACAGATTTGGACTTCATCAGACCGTTCTTTGGCTGGAGCTAAGGGCAAGAGAACAAATGCTGGAGTGAAGGGGAAGCAGATGGAAGGGGAACACAGATTGCATCATCCATTACAAATAAAGGCTTTCTGCTCTTTTGCATAAATCAGCACAACAGCAGAGGCCAATGGGCTCCCCGCTTCAGTCACTTCAGAAGATGTGAACCCATGACCCACTGCTATCCTGAACCACTGGGAGGAAGATCTCCTCTTGACCTACAGCTGGTGTCCAGCTTGTTTCTAAAATGGAACAATCCGCAGATTTTCAGGCCAGAAGGCATCGTTACCATGATACTTTGCATAACGCATGCTGTATCTGACCTAATTAATTCCCATGCTGAGCACAATATCTACAGTGGCTGAGCTACAGCAGCTTTTTTTAGACAAAAATCCTACCTCAACTGAAAGACAGAGGTAGAAATTCAGATCTATGCATCAGTTCCCAAGCTAAGCTGTGCCTGGAGATCTGGATCTGATCATTACCTAGCCAACACATTAGAACCAGAAACAGCTCTCCACAAAGAAATTCCTCCAGTGCTTATGCTTAAAACAGCAACATGAAATGCAAAGAGAACATGATAAGGAAAGGCCAGCCCAGTTAAGCAAAAACCTTTTGCAACCTGCTCTTAGAGCCAAGCTCAGCAAAGAAGTTAAAGGAAACTCACCTGTCAATCTCACTGCTGGTTGGCCTGACCACCTTGGCCCCTGAGGACCCTAACGTGTAAGTCTCCTGCCCCATCGATCCGTGCCCTGTGGTGTCGATCACCATGGCGGTGACCTCCTCGGCGCTGCTCCCATCTTCTCCCGATGGTTGATTCTCAGCTGCCAGCCACTCCTCCAGGTTCTCCGTTTTAATGCGCACGCCGCCCAGAACCCGGACGTCGTCGTCAGGCCGTCCCCCACGCTCTCCCATGCCCGTCTCCACGTACCACTGTCCTGCTCTGTTAATGCGCAGGATGGGCTCCCTGCTCTCCACGTCCGAGCTCTGCTCAATTATCTGGGGGCTGGTGGACTCCTCCGGAGGACTGAGCTCCCGAATGTCCAACACAGTGCTCACCTGGCCCAGACGGCTCCCTTTCGGAGTGTTGTGACGGGGGCTCAACGAGCGGTTCAGATTTGGTGTCACCCGGTGGGACTCCGGTGGTCTCTCCTGATGCTTTGTCCTGGTCTGGCTCAACTCTGCTTCCACCTCCGCCACGTTAATTTTGAAGTGAATTCCCTCAAGAATCTGTGTGCACTTGTCTATGATGTGCTGCATTTGCAAGAAACTGGCCGCCGTTAGGTAACTTATGATGTCAGCCAGCTGCAGGCAAATCCTCCCGGTGTAACAAAAGGAGAGGAGCTGCTCAAAAACAGAAGGGTTCTTGATGACAGAGATGGACACGGTGCTCATTTCGTTGAGGGACATGTGGTCGCGGAAGTAGGGCGAGCTGGCGGCCAGCACCACCTTGTGCGCGCGGAAGGCCTGTCCCTGCACGTTGACCACGATGTCACACAGGCGGCCCTGCATGCGCAGCTGGTTCAGGTGGCTCAGCACCGAGTTGCTGAAGTCAGGAATCTCCAGCTGAATGTTCCCACTCTTCTCCATGGCGGTCCCGGCAGCGGGCGCACAACCCTACTGAAAGGAGAGTGAAGCAAAACACATCGTTAACCAAGCTCGTTTGCTGCCTGCACCGAGAACATCTTTCACCTGTTTTTATTCAGTATGAAACACCGAGAGCTATTTCACTGCTTCAGTTGCAAGAGGCTTGCAGCAGTACTCTGATCTTTTTGCTCTGCACATCACCCTGGACAAAACCTATAGGAAAACACCCCGATAGGTCCCTTCTCTATGGCTTAAGTGCTCTAAACAGCTCAGTTTGTGAGCCTCAGTAAAAGCATATTTTCACTGTAAAGGGATCATTAAAAATGGTTCAGATTCTAAAAATAGGTAACTGGTTGCATAATGGATTAAAATACTTAGCACTGGTACCTTCTAAGCCCTTTGAAAGAGGGATATAATATTGTTATCCCTCCTTTGTAGGACAGGAATCAAGGAGACAAATACTCCTCAGAAGCTAAATACTCCTCAGAGAGTTTTGGAAATCTGAGCAGCACATATTTGAACTTCAGATCTCCTAAGCACATTGTTTAAACCAAGATGTTCATCGTTTGTGGCACTTCTGACATGCAGCAGAAAACAGGAAAGAGGTCAAGGGAAGAATGCAGTTCTCAACATTGATTCCTTAGACCATTCCCTGGGCACAAATCATGCCAGGGGAACAGAAGTAAACACTTCTGCAGTTTGAGATTTTGCATATAGCAAAACATGACTTAGGAATAATAGGGATCCACAAAGAAACTTGCTAAGTTTCCCTTCCATAATTCTTTTTTTTTTTTAATATAATCCTCACTTTTCATTTTGGCAAGGTCAGAAAATGAGCCTTGACCATATATGGTAAAAATTCGGAATGAGCCAGAATTAGATGCAAGCTCACAAAAAAAAAGAAGAAAAAGGAAGAAAGTAAATATATTCATTAAAGATCACTCATGCCATGAAGAGCTTCCAAGCTGGATGGCATCTGAAGTGTTGATTAGGCAGAATGCTGCAGACATCAAAACAATTTTAGGCAGTCCAGGAATATCCAGGCTCGTATCAAGTCTGCTCCGGGAGATGTCAGAACCAAAGCACATGAAGTTAAGCACATATATATGTGTATATATATATGAGCCTTGGAAGGGTAGAGGCCTGGAGCTTCTATATTTGTTTTTTTTTCAGCGGCTGCTGCAGGATTGTGCATGCTTATGTGCCAAAGCAGACTTTGTGCAAACTTGGCAAAATATGTTACTAAACCTGAAGCTGCAGAGCAGCCTGTCAATCTCACAGATTGTGCAAAGGGCTCCCTCGGTGGCCCGCGGCTGCTCAGCAAGCGGGCAGGCGAGGTGGGAAGCTGGGAGCTGCACGAAACTTCCCGGGGCACAACTGAGCATTGCCACATCTCAACACATCTGCCCTTCCCCTGCCTTTGACAGGAAGAGACTAGGGGAGAAAAACAAAAGAAAGAAGCACCAAAAAAAACACAAAAACGTCAGAAGTGACCATAGCATGCCCAAGCCTATGTCAACACAATGTGAAGAGCAGAACTTCAGCCACGCAAAACCCAGCAAAAGTCTGATGCCTCACCTGTAACATTAATGGTAAAGTGCAAGGAGGGGAATGGGGCTGGTGTCTTTCTGTCTTCCCGCTTTCTTCTGATATCGTAAGAAGGTCTTCAAACTTTTTGCCCCCTTCCCCTTGAGGAAGAAAGAAAAAAAAAAACATAGCACAGAGGAACACAGTTCTCTTTATAGGCACAGGGCCACCAAGTTGTGTCACTCTTCATTTGCCGCAGGTCTATTAGCAATATTAGCTCTCACATGCCGTCCCGTCCCACCCCTGACCGCAGAGGCAACGAGATACCACGTCTTATCAGGGCGAGATTTCCCACCACCTGCTCAGGGTTTTCATTATACTTCTGATCACTAAAACAAGAAAATGGAAAGGCAAACAACCCGAATAACTTATTTCCTCTGTTACGTGGCTGGTATCTCCGGCCCTCACCTGGCAGGCATTTAAACACACACATAGTTCTACTCAAGTGAGCCATTTTACGGTATCAGCAGGACCATTCGCACACCAAAACCACGACGGGTATTTGCGCCCGCTCACGGGACAGCAGCCTTAATCTACCATCTCCTGCGCGGCCAGTTTCCAAGTCGATAAGATCCGCGCGTTCCCTCGCTCCAGGCAAACGAGCCGCGAGGGCTGCTCGCACGCGCAGCGGGGCGGCAAGCAGCCTCCAGCCACCAGCTCCCTGCACGTATACAACAAAGGGGAAAAAAAGAGAGCGAAAATAAAATCTGCCGCCAGCTACTGACACCAGGAGCATGTGGCCATCGTCAGGAGCCCAGAAAACTCCTTGTGCCTTCCTTGCTGCTGCTCCGAAGGCAGGGAAAACTCCTGCCTCTACGCAGAGAAAAGGACCCGCAAAGCTCTGGTTACCTCGATACCAAAGCAGGGATGTTTCATGGTGTGTTTTGGGGATGACCTACATTAGGCACTGTCAAGCAGGTCCTTTTCTTCCTTTTTGCTTTGAACACCTCTCTTATCAGGAAATAAATTCTCTCCGCTTGGTATTAGGTGGCCGCCTCAGCTGGCACGGCAAGGAGATGTCAGCTTCAGCTCTGCTGGTGGGGACCGCACGCTCCTCACCCGCGGGACGGCGGCGTCTCCTGCTGAGCAGCGCTCCTGGCAGAGCCCGGCGAGACACCTCCCTGCTTCCAACACCGCGCAAAGCACCAGCCTTGGGCCTCCCTCCGCGGGCAAACGCCCTTCGCGACCCCGCGAGTGCAGGGGCAGCGGCCGGCAGGATCCTCGTCCCCAGCCGGGAGCAGCGACGGCCGCCCCGAGCGCAGCCACGGGCAGAAGCCTTGGAGGGGTTTTTATAAGGACTGAACCGAATGGAAAGGCCTTGGGGGTTGGGATGGGAAGGGCCACTGCTCAACTGCTCAGGCTCAACTTGCCCGCTTCAAGCTAAGGATCTCCACAAAAATGACAAGAGACTCCGCTCCGAACTGCAGCGGGGGCTGCTGCCGCCCGCAGCCATCTGCTCCCCTGCCGCCTCCGCCAGCCGAACCCGCGCACGGTGCCGCGAGCAGGGGCCTTCACGGCGCGAGCCAGGAGCCCGGCGGCCTCCGAGAAACCCCCGAGCGGAGCGGAGCGGAGCGGAGCGGGCGCCTCGGCGGCAGCGGGGCCGGGTCAGCCCG
>VWPW01005245.1:162055-179614 GCA_013389825.1 Crypturellus undulatus | reverse complement strand
CCATTTCTTTTCGGCGCGAGGCGGCGCGGCGGGGGCTGCTGCTGCGGGGAGCGTGGCCCCCGGCGGTACCGCCCACTCCCTCCGCGTGCGGGCCTCCTGCGGCGAGGCCTGGCGCGGCGCTGCGGGCGGCGCTCGCCCCGCGGCGGGGCGGATGGAGGAGGATGGAGCGGGATCGGGCGCTCCCGCGGCCTGGGGCCCGGCCCGCGTGCGGAAGGTCCGTCCCGCCGCGGGCGTGAGTGGGGCCTGCGGAGGGACCCGTGGGTGCGGGGGCTGCTGGCGGGGACGCGTGTGGCTTTTCTTGAGGCACTGTTGATTAATGTGGGGAAAAGGTAGCGCGAAGCGCAGTGGGGGTTTTGCGGTGGGATTTTGTGGCCGTCTGTGAGTCAGCTTTACTGACAGAAGGCTTTTATAGTTAGACTTATGCTCGTGGGGAAAGTGGGCGGTTAACTGCAGGACAGTCCGTTTGTAAATGCAGGGCTGCGTCTTTTTCTCATGTCCCTCGGCCTGGATAGCAGATTCCTGGGTGTAAGCTATAGGGCCCAACCATGCACACTTACAGTAGCACAGTAGTTCGTTATTTGCTGTCCATGAGCCTGCACATGATGAAAACTATGTTGGTAGGGACATCTGAGACACTGATGAATGCCAACATAGCTGAGCTGGACATGGAGCATCTTGTATGTGGTATGGTCAAAATACCATGTGGTCCTGTCTGAGCAGCCAAACCCTATTAATGGCCACAGACCTGACTAGATACTAACATATGAGACTGAAGCTGCATAAAATTTAGAAAATTAATATTGTCATGTTCCTACAGACTGCTTTTCAATGCTTAAAAACATGGCTAGCAGTTTTTTTTGTTGCCTTGTCTCAGGAGAGTTGGAATTTCACTTACAGTTTTTAATTAATCTTATACATTTGAGTTTAGTATTGTGAATGCTTCCTTTGGGGCCTGTGTCCAATCGCAGAAAAAAAACTTAATGGATTGTCTTTATTTTTTTTTTCCAGATAAGATGCCTCAAGTGAACACATTCTTCTCCTTTGGAGCAAAGCAGGTGGGTACTACTCCTGTAATGTGATATTTGAGATGTGAAACCCTACACCTGCTCTGCAGGTAGATTTTAGCAACTGGGTTGTATTTCAGGAATTTGGTAATTTAATAACTGCTTGAAATGTCTAAGCAGAATGCAGGATTACAGTAGCTACTCTGTAAGTTCATTACTCTTTCATCATCCATAGCAATGGACGACTCGTTATATGGAAAAAGTGTCAGATGTTTATTCCAAAAAGTGCATGCGACTATTTGCGTTATTGTTACTTTGCTAAACTGGAGAGCCTCTGATGTACATTAAGAGTAGTGGACAGAAGGGATTTCTGAAAACTCCATACTGAGGCTTTTTGTGTTAGTGTCACTCTAAAAATCCTTTGAACAGTTCTTCTGGTGTTTGAATATCTAATATCTCTTCCAGATCTGCCCCCAAAGTTGGAGACTCACTGCTTCACAAGGTAAAGTCTTTTTAAAAATTGTGTGTGAAATGGATATGTGACTTCTGGTTCTTTTAGATAAAACCTCTAATTTTGACATCGGGAGGCAGTTTATCCCCTTAGTTGAGTTCTCCTGGTGCCACCATGATGACATTTATTTGCTACTCTTGACCAAAAGAGTGATGAGAACTTTTACCACCATTATTTACATCTGAGAGGCACAACAGCAGAGAATGCTCCCTGGAGTTTTGACTTATGCACATAGGTTTCAAAGCGGTGTTTTTTTTCCTTTCCTCTCCAGGCATTGAATCATGCACTTAGAAGACTTAAAGAAACATTACTTGGTAAGAAACTTAATAAAATCTCTGGTTTCTTGTCTGTGGAAGTGGCTTGGGATTTATTTTACTAAATCACAGAAAATTAATGGTTGCTGCTATTAAAAAGACTTCTGAATATTTCTTGGTATGTTTTGTACAGATGGCTTTTATTTTGTTCAAAGCTATTGCAAGAAAGGGATGATAGTTTGGAACAAATATTCCAAAGCAGATACAGTGATGATAACATAGTTCAGCAGAATATCCTGTGATGAGCAGAGATTTGTCTTTCGCTCCTGTCTGATGTATCTAGCTGTTGTGATCTCCTCCCAGCAGGTCTAGCTCATGCCCAGCTGGATAAGGAAATATTTATCTTCTTTGTCTTGCAGGCACTGAAGATGAAGCATTGAGCAAGGTAAATATCTTATTGCCTTTGCATATTAAATGTATATATATTTCCCTGACCTGTGAAGGCTGCATATGATGACAACATAGTTCAACAGATGAGCTGTGATGATCACACTGCTACTGTCTTTCGCTCCTATCTGATGCAGCCTACGTTAAAGGCTCAGCATTAAAAGTAAAGCAGATAAATAGAATGTAAGAACATGTCCTTGGGGAATTTAACCACGAACGGTGGAATCAGTTTGCTAATCTTGGTTCATCGGATATTAGTGCTCCAATTGCTGTAAGTTACTGTTGCTTTGCAGGCTGCTCAGGACAGAGCAATGTAGGATGCCTGTGTAGTGCAAGAAACTTTCAGCTGTTGGTGAAGACAAGGCCTTGCTGACTGAAGGTAACTATTTGGGAATGGATACTGTGGTTAGCTCTGCTGCATTTGTGTTACAAGTCTGCTAGAGAACTGTTAATTTTGTATGAACTTCAGAGCATTTGGAGATAAGAGGGCCTACACTGTGGTTCTGGAAAATCCAAAGCAGAGATACATTACTCTGTTTCAATGTGCATTTGAGGACAGGTGAACTAGGCTTTGCAGTAAAAGCACTGAGTAATTCTTTTGCAGATTGCTAAACAATTTTACAAGTTTTCTAATGTTTGAATTCTCTTTAATCTAAATAGTCTCATAGTGAATGCAAGAATGCTATTGAAAGACTTTTTCTGGTTTATACAGACTTTTTGTCACTAAGTTCATAACTCTGATTAAAAAGTTCTCTTGCTTCTACAATTTTAATAGTTTCTTGAGAAAAAAATACATGTTCTGAAGAGTACTGATAGCTTATGAGGTTTCTTTGCGGCTGAGGAGTGTAAACATTGCTGTAAATGATGTTGAATCAGGTCTCTGATCCCTGTGAGGATAAAACTTGACTAAGCACTGATACAGTCTTTCACTAGAACTGTCCTTCTAGACTAAAACTTTGTGCTGGAGCCTATCTAACAGTTATTCTTCCTTGCAGGCTTTCAGAGTGCTTCTGGCCACGATGTAAGTACTTAGAACTCTGCAAGTAGAATATAAAAATAAGCCTAGAATATGCCTGTGAAATGAAGTATTAAGTTGGGAAGGGGAAGCTAGTGTTGGCTGCTGCTTGCATCCAAGTTAAAAATAGAAGGATGTTTAAGGGGAGAATTGTAGGATAACGTGCCCTACCTTGGCACACTTGTTTGTGTGAAACTCTTACAATGCTGTGTGCCTCTGAGCCTGTTAGGTTGCTCTGATAGCACCGTTTGAGCATTTGTCCTCTTTGCCACATCAGCTGTAGCCTAAAGTAGATAGCTGTCCATTGGAAGCTGCCTGCATGATGAGATGTGAATAAACTGACTTCAATTGTGGAGGTCTGCAATTAGCTCTATCTGACTTCAGGCATCTGAATAGATTTTTGTTTTTCTCTGGTGGCTTGTGGGTTGTTCTGACTCCTCCTTTTGTTGCAGGAATGGAGCTGTTAAAGCCATGCAGTTGGTAGTGTTGCCAGCAAATGTAAGTTGCTAACAAACTGATCATATGCAGGCAGTTCCTTGTGGATTTTCTTGGTTTTTGATTTTATATTTTGGGACTCTGAGCACTCTTGAGAAGGGAAGTTCTATAGGCAAGGGTCTTACAGGGTTGTAATGATGTTGCCAAATGTCTGACCTGAACCAATAATGTGGACTATTCTTTACTGAAAGACCCTGTAAGTGGCTGTAACTGTAAATATGGTGGCAATAGAGTAATTGACTACTTGATGTGGGAGGGAATTCTGGAGTTTGAGGCTTTTTGGTTGTTAAGTGATGGTCAGTCACGTGAGATGCAGAGTTACTGTTTTTAGGGTTTTTAATGGGGAAAAGTGTTCTGAACAGTCTGTTTAATTTTCAAGTTATTCCTTAAGGTTAACCATCTGTCTTCATCCAACCAATTTTCCTTATTTACTTGAATGTGAATTTCAGTTACATAATAGCTTCAGTATGGAGTGGTAGGAGTTCTAAATCTCAAAGAATGCCAAGTTACATGATAATATTATGCAGAGAGCCGCACTGTAAGCCTTAGAAACCTGTGTGGCAGTACAGGTGAAGTGCACCATATCCTGATAGAAGAAAATTGTTTGTATGCTGCTTACAAAAAGATTCATATTTTTCCCTTCAAGCTGTCAAAGTGCTTAGCATTTGGTTTCACTGGTATGTGAAGTTAGGATAAAGTTGTCAGATCCATGTGGGAAGTGTAGGTGGCAGAAATACTTGATCTATAGTGGGAGTAAGGAGTGGCACTGCTAATGCTCTGTCTGCACCTCCTAGAGGGGAGTGTGTGAGGTAGGCTGCTTTCCTTTTGCTGAGCAGAGCTGGTAAAATGTGAGTGCTGCTGGCTGCCATCAGAGTGTGTGCTAGTCCTGGCTTTGCATTTACAAGCACCAGTTGCTTCAGTCTGTCTAGAACCAGTAGAGACTGTGATCAAGAGATGGTGATTGTAGCAGTGGACAAAGGGGTTGAGAATCTTAATGAGATTCTGAAGTAACATGAGCCATGTACTGAAATGCTATTTCATGTGTGTATTGTAGATTCTCTACCAGAGGAGCTGCCAGACACCTCAGAGCAGTGTGCTTGTAAAGGGTAAGATGCTTGATTCACATTTCCTATAACCTTCCTTAGTACTTAGGAATGTCACTTGCTTTCCATATGTGTTTAAAAAAAAAAAAAAAGTGGGGGCCAGCTGCAATATGCAACTGTTGTGCAGTGCTTGATTTTCTAGTTGATGAGAGGGTATGTGGCAAGATGACTGTGCAAAGGTAACATCAGGGCTCTGCTGATGCTCCAGAAACCACCACATGGTTAAATTAACACAGTGGGCCTTTGCAAAGTGTAGCTCTGACCTTAAGTGTTGGAGTAATGGTTTATCTGAATGTCTGAATTAAGGCTATTACGTGATCTGAGTGAAGATATAGCTAGTGGTAGGGTATGAAATGCTGAGGTTGTCCACTCCTGTAAGGAGAAACAAAAGTAGCAGGATGTGAAGCTTCTGTAAGTGATGTACTGTTTGTGATGATTGGTTCTAAGCAATGGGAATCTCTCTGAAAGATGCTGAGGAGGACTCTTACACTGAAACAGTACATGCACACAAGCTAACTCTGGAAATGTTGCCAAGGAGAGTGTTAACAAAAAATCATTTGTTACAGGGTGATGTCCATGGGTAATCTATGAAGCAAGACTAGCTTCTGATTGAGGTAAGAGCAGAGCACAGCTTTCAGGCTGCAGGCTTTGATAACTGGTGAAAGCTGCCTTTGGGGTGTGTGCCTGGCTGGTAGTGCCTACAGATAGTAGAATGGATCTGGTCTGTGTACCTTGAGTTTTTTCTCAACCTTCCTACATACTTTACTGTGGGGATAAACATGATACCACTGAGCAGTAATTATTTGTAGTTCTGAATTGGATGTTAATGGGAAGAGCCTTTCCAGAGCAGATATGACTTGATACCTTCGCAGTCCTTGAACTATCAGCACTGGTGAACTTCATGTAGAGTGATGTTCCTATGAACAGAAGATGTGGCCTCAGTGACTTAAATTTTTTTATTGCTTGATGCTTTCAGCAAGGGAAAGTAGTAAAGAAACTGAGATGGTGATGATGCTATTTCAACCAGTACAACATTGGTAACATAGTTCAGCAGAATGCACAGTAACAAACATCACTCTTGTCTGATATATCTGACAGTGCACCACTGCTGCACTTCACATAAAACAAAACCTGTGTTCTGTAGCTGGTAAAAGTTATTACTTAAATAGTTACAGTCTTAGTTATATTGGTTGTAAACAAAATTAAGATAAAGTTCTGGATGATTATTGAAAATTGGTTTCCTTCTGTAGACTGAGCTTTGCTTTTGAGGATAAGGTTTCAAGATAAGGGTTGTATGGAATTTTTATTTTAGGCATCAATGTTAGTAACTACTTCAAATTCAGTTAAGATTTGTAAGATTTATAATATGTACGTAAGTGTTATAATTAGAAGCTGTTGTCATCTGACACCTGAAATGTAATCTTTAGGTTGTTATTTTGGTAAATACAGTTTCATAGTTGTATAATTAAACTTGCATATTGATTCTGAGTTGTTCTGAAATAATTCTCTTCCTCAGAAAAGGCCTATTCTGTCTGCAGCTTCATTAGGTAAGATAACACAATAGATTAATATTTTCCTAAAGAACTTTGGGGAGTATTGTAGCCACTGATGAAATTTGATTCTGCCAGATGAGTTACTGTGATATCACCTATTTCCGTTCCACTCTTTCTGAGGCTACGGAACTGCTGAAAAAAGCTCTTAGCAATTGTGCCACTACATATGCTAAGCTTGTTTTCTTGATTTAGGTTGCGAGGAAGCTTGGAAACTGCTGTATGAGGATCCAAAAAGTGAGTATACTTGACCCCAGTAATACTGAGATTTCTTGGCTGGAACAAATGATGATTACAACCTTAGCTTGAACTCTCTCTCTGAACAGAGATGAAAATCTAAGGTCTGAGTTGTTCCAGCAATCTGCTTGTCCATTTGGTGCCCTATAACAGTTGCTCTGTCTTAATAGGGGGAAGATTGCAGAACAAGGGGTTACACTCCATGAACAGCATTGAAAACCCCAAGCCTTCTTTGTGGTAATACCTGATATTGATTGGAACCAATAAAATCTTGCAAACTGCTTGTTGTAAACTGCTTTTTGACTTGCTCTTGAGGCTCCAAGCTATTTTTTGAAAGCTTCAAAGGATTGACTTAGAGCAGAGTAAATTAAGGAAATGGGAGTTCTGCAAAGTCTTCTAACTCACAAGATGTCAGACATGCTGTTATTGCTAGTATTAAGACAGAACAGTTGTCTTAAATCATGCATAGATTTGAGATAAACTGAGTACTAAGTAACTTCAGGTTGTAATGAAGTAGCACTTAATGTTTAGCTCTTAACACCTATAAAATAGTACTGCTTGTGAATTTCAAAAACAGACTGAAATTTCTGTAAAGGTATGAAGTCTGTTGTGCACCTCCAGCATATGTACACAAGGTAAGCACAGAGCTTGGATGCTGTTAACCTTTCTCCCCTAGCTTCTCAATGTGGGGAAAAGGCAGTTCTGAAGAGGCCACTCTGCCTAACACTTGGACATCCAATACAAGTGTAGCACTTCTAATGAAGTAAACTAGAGATTCAAATTGTCCTGTAGTAATGGTTTCAGATCATAAGTTTTTCCCAGAATTTTTTGGTAAAAGGAGTCACTTCAACCCAGTTTGAGCTACCTGAATTTAAGCTTCACCTTGTAAAAAAGAGCTGAGGTCTTTTTAGCTGGAGTAGTCTTCTGTCCTAGATAAAAAGCTTCTGTGTCTGTGGAAATTTAGTCTCTTCTGCACTAAAGCAAGAGCTGATAGTGAGGCCTCTTTTCATCCAGAACTGATTAGTAGCTTCTTACTATTTCCCCCTGTATTACTTCTTAAAATACCATACTTCATTGTGCCTATTGAAGATTTTGAAAGGACTGTCATAGCCTGCAGTGTAGAAGAAATCTTCATGGAATAATTGGCCTCTGTTTCTCAGGATTCTGGCCAATACTTCAGCTTCCTCTGTATATTTCTCTGGTGAGGCAAAACCACCAAAAGACCTAGAAGAAGCAAGGGGAGAGTTTTTTATCAACTTGTAGTTGTTGATAAGGTAGGATCCAAAATGTGGTCCTTTTGTTTCCACAGAAGTATGAGGCTTCCCAACTATGTTGTCATTAAACTACACAGCTGCTCAGGGAATGCATGGCTGTTGGTGCTAATTTGAAAGGTTATCAAAAATTATCTAGGTTGCTTGTGATTGCAGGTGCATGAGCTAGTACAGTCTAAGAGAGGGCAGAATGACATGTCCTGGAAATTCTTGAGGAACTACAGGTAAAAGCTGAATAGAGATTTAGCTCTTTTGTAGCTTAAGAGATGTGCCCAAAGCAGGGATGCTGAGGGTATACTTGCCCCCCTCAGCACAGAATGTGAGAATCTGCTGAAAAGGGAGTGTCTTAAAGCTTACAGATACTTTGTCCTCAGCTGGACACCCCAGGAGCAATTGTATGCCCATCCCAAAAGCAAACAGGAATGACTTCTAAATGTCCAAGTTTGGCTTGTCTAAGGCTCTAGAGTATACTATCCTCTTCATTATTATATCCCTTTCACTGTCCATGAGGCACACTGCTGCTCACCTGATGAAGATACCTGCAGCCTTTCGCTCTTCAACAAACACATCAGAGTCACTGGGCTGTGGAGGGGAGTCCTGATGTTCAAAGGGCAAAAAGAAGGAGATCTTGAAATCTGTGCAGCCAGGCTTTACCAGGCATGTCACTGGGACAGTCATATCCATCTTCATTTCTAGAAGAAAATAATATGCTTAGCTGCAAATAAGGGCTGCCTCACTGTTACTGTCAAGGTAGATGTCAAGGGCAGCCTCAGCACAGCTGCTCAGCAGCCCCTAAACATTCATGTGAAGCAGGGCATTGCTGCCCACCCTTCTGTTTTCCTCTCTCCCTAACTTTGTAGTCCTTTATATGCTGACTGGTGCCCTGTTCAGGATGCTGCAGCAGCTTTTCTCATCCTATGATGTCCTTTGTTCAAAGAAGATTATTGTAATGGCCTGAAAGAGGACAAAGGTGGGGAGTTAGAGCAGGAAGGGGAAACTGCAGTCAGACCCAGCTCCTTTAATGCATTTTCTGCTTGGCTTTGTCTCCCATGTACGCAGCTTAACAGGGCTGCGCCAGCTTAGCCTCATACCTTTCTCATTCTTCCCTTGGATATAGTGGAAGAGTTTCCAGAATCCCTGACGCATGGCCTCCTTCTGGGTCTCTCCCCTGATGACAGTGCTAACCCACTTGGCAGTTTCATACTGTCGCAGCTCGTAATCTTTTGCCTAAAAGGCAACAGAAAATCACAATAATTGTGAGGGTGGCATTTGTCCCAGCTTATTTCTCCCCACCCTACCCAAGGGTCTCCTTCCACCTAGGAGTGACCAGCTTTTGTAGGAATGCCTCCCAACTTGTCTCTGCTCAGGTGCGGAATGCCAAATGCACCTTAGCTCTGCAGCACCCCAGCTGTAGAGCTTCATTTGCACCCCCAGCCCTCAGGCGTTACCACAGTCTCAGCTGAGCTCCATCGAGGGGACTGCAGGTCCAGGGACAGAAATGTTTGCTTGAAGGATTTGATCATGTTGCCACAGCTGAAATGCAGATGCAATTTATTGGCCTTTTCTGACCTGTGTGTTTATAAATTAGGCAGAACAAAGTATTGAGGCTTTTCTGCCTTGTGGCTTTTTTTAGTCTAGTTTTCAACCTTTCAGTAAAACCTGCTGGAATGAGAAGTGACTGGAAGAATTCAGGCAAGAGCTGCAAGCTTTCCAAAAAACAGCTGTCCCTGCTACTGTGAGTTACTGCTTGTTCCCAATCTTTGCGGGTGGGGGGAAAGACCCAAGTCCTGATAGCCCTGAAGTAGACAGCCAAGAAATGGAAAGGCAAGAAAACTGCTGTGGAAGCATTTGTGTCTCAGGAAATGCTGCTGCCTTGGTGCCTCTGTGAAGTGAGGGTGTTCCTTGACTGCCCAAGAAGCTTGGGATTCTGCAGGCGGCATCCATAACGAAAATGGACTTTAGATGTTCAAGTACTTTGTTCCTGGATTAAAAGGTACGGATATTGATGCATATTCTAGTACTGGCGGTGCCCACAGTTTTATTGGGTCATCCAGTAATAACTGATGTCTTATTTAAAGCCTCAACCCCTGTAGTCCTGTGTCTTTGTAAGACTTTGTGTATTCATGAGTACATTCCTACTTTTCTAGTTTCCATTCTAGAAAGGGTAAGACTGAAAACATGAAAGATTCACATAACTACCACAGAAGCAAGCAAGCGCAAAAAAAAAACAAAATGGAGATTTGTATAATTGTATCTTGTTAATTTTTGATATTTTTGGAGGGTCAGTATATTTGTCAATATCAAGTAGACAGTAATGCATTCTGAGAAATTTTCTGCTTTCTGTTATAAAACTGTCCTTGTCAAGAATTTCAGATAGGAAAGACAGCATGTTGTTAAGTTAGTGTTTACCTGAATTCTTAGGTCAGGGCTTGATATTACATTGTCTTTCTGGAGCATGATTTGATTGCATGTTTGTTGGGTGGCAAAACAAGTTTTGTGGTTATTTTTCATAACCCATAACTCTGCCCTCATCTTTAATGTGACAATTTGTGAGTATTAAGGACAATACTTTTTTTTTTTTTTTTCCCCTCCATAAAAAAACAAGAGCTACCTTAGGCTAGCCAATTCCTTTCTTGGCTGTTTCTCAGAGCACTCTGATAGCTTCACATGAAGACAGTATTTCTCAACCCTAGCAGGCATACCCTGCTGCAGACTGCTGTTGAACACTGCTAATCCCTTGCGGTACCCTGATTTAGATGTGGCCACCATTTTTTGCTTTGGCAATCTATCAAGGTGAAAAACCTTTTATGGGGAAAAAAAGTGAAATTACTGGAACTGGTTTCACTTAAAATCATTAAAAAAATTGTAAGTGCACTGCAGAGAGCACTGATACTCTGGAAAGCTTTTTCCAGCATTTTCTCCGGCTGTCACCATAGAGCAAGGGAACATCGGAGAACCATGCACCAGGGTACTGATACCAGTTGTTCAAAGCAGGCACTCTCCTGCTGTCCTAGCTTGAAGTTGTAGCATAGTTGCTCGAGTTCAGCAGTGCATTTACCAGGACTGGTCACCAGGAACTGCTACATGGCACTATTACTATGCCATGTAAGTATAGTGAGCTTTACTGTCTTCTCCTAACATGTTTTTGTTGGTAGTACTTTAGCATCATAAATGAGCCATAACAAGAAGCAGGAATACAATAATTTTATTAGAAGGAAATGTTCCCTTTTTAAACTTCCTATATTTTATCTGTTAATTCAAAGTCAAAGATGGTATTTCTTTGCTGTGCTTCCCTCTGTCTTTGCTACATCACCATCTGCTGTTCCACAAATCAGTGAGTTACGCAAAGAAAGTGGAGAAAGTAGCTGTACTTACGTTTTGGAGAATACTCTCCTTATTCTTGTAGCTATCTGTGCTTCTGAGGCTGCTTATGTTCCCCACATGGTGTCTGTCAGCGTTTATTTTGGTTTCTTCAGGCTCCACCCATGCCACATTCCTACTGGTGGGAGGTGCTGTTTCGAAAGCCAGGACCTTGTAGCCTTCTCCTCCTGCGGGTCCCACTGGAGATCTCCCACGCAAGTGCCAAGAGCCCTACGTCCTGCCCACGAGGCAGTGCTGGCTCTGGTATGTGATGTGCCTGCGTAAACACTTCTGCATCCTTGTGTAACAGCCACCAGCTCCCCAGCACCCTGCCTATCCATGCCAGAGTCAGTTCTCTGCCTTGGTTCTCTGCTCTCCAGAAATCACATAAATGCACAAATAACCCCCCTCCATCTGTCCATTCATTGCCTGTACTCCTGCCCGGACTGCATGAGAGTGATGGTGCAGAGCAGCGGCTTTCCCTTTTTGCCCCGGAGCAAGATGGTGGGTACAAATCTGGCTAAAAACAAACAGCTAATACCATCTTTATGCAATTTTGCTGACATGTTAGGAAATACAGTGTTCTTTTATAACGAGCTGTCTGTTTTGAATGGTATTTGAGAGTAATCAGCCCCCCTAGCACTTGGATGTCTGCACAAAGGGCTTATACAAAACTATTATGAAATCCTACTGTGTTTATAGTAAACAAAGTGAAGCTGGATTCTTCATGTAACCAACTTCAGCTCCAGATTTAGTTAAATGCCAGCAAAACAGAACAGATATTTGAGTCCTGAAAACATGTCCTATGTTTATAATGGTTCACGCAAATCCCTTGCAGGCAAATTCACACAAACTTACGGGGGCATTTGAGATCGATAAGTGAGAAATGACTTTTAGCAGAAGGGAGATACGCTGGCAGGGAACTCTACCAGTGTGCTGTGCGATGCCCTTGTCAGGATGATGTGGAGGGAAAGAATGCCAAGTTGTAGTTGCAGATCTGTCTAATGCCACTAAAGTGGCTCTTTAGAGAGGGGGTTGACTAATCAAACCCATTAGAACATGCTAAGGACCAAAATGTAGAGCCAGTTCTCTGTGGGTTCAACATGATTATTTTATAACCTTTAATGGTGTTCTGCTTTGATCAAACAGGTGAAAAGCAGCAAGGTGTTTTGGAGAAGCAGAAGCTGTTACGGTGTTTACGCAGGGGCTAAACGCATGCTAAGGCTTGTACGTGTTGGTGTGAAGTTAGGCCCTGTCACCTTGGTGCCCATGCCAAGTACATGCTAGTGGTTAGGAGGGCCACCAACCCAGCTACCACACTTAGGTCTTCAGCACTTAGCTTGAGCACGTGCACAGACAAATACTGCCTTGAAAGGGGAGCCATTAATTTGTAGATAAACACAAGCCCACTGTTGTGTGGGCTTGTGTGAATTGTGTGTTTTGTCTCTAAAGCAGAGAGACCCAGAACAATCAGCGGCCAGTGCTTGTGCGTGTGTGTGTCCAGCTGATGTTTCGTTCAATCCCCAACAAAGAGCTAACTGTTCTTGATGGAGTAGCCTGAGGCTGGAAAACAACCCAGTGTTTTCTCCAAGAGGTTGTTTCCATTACTCTGTTGTTTTTCACGTGCACACTGGGAGGACATGTCAGCAACTGGGGGACACATACAGTGGGACAGGCATAAAGGCATGTAGCTACCCACAGAGGAGCCATAAATGTACTAATTAAGCAGTAATTAAATCTAAAAGTGGGCCTAATATGTCTCTTTTTTAGTGTCTCATAGATGCATCTGGCACTTGGCTGGTATTTTGTAGAATAGCTGACAAAGCAATGATTTCCGGTACTGTTGTCTCAAAGTCAAGGAGAAATAGGAGTATAATAGCACCAATACTATCACTAATATTCAAGCTGGTGTCTCTGACTCCACAGAAAGCCCACAGTTCTGTCTCAGTGCTTTAAGGAAACAAAGTGAATTTAGCTTCCCCCTGTATAATCATTACAGCTATAGCCTAAAATAAGAGAGAATATAGAATTTATATAAATTTTTGCGAACACAGCTTTGGTGTTTGCAGTCTGAGGGGAGGAAAGAGGCAGGTTCAACAGGATAGTCCAGTGTTTGAGGTCACCAAAGGTTCACGCAGGAAGGAAGTAGTAGTTAGCAACCTTTGTAGCAGCCTAGCACCTCTTGCATCTGGCCTGCCAGGTGGGTTTTCACCTAAGTGCCTCCTGCCCTGCTCTCCTGTAGGCAGGAACACGTTCCCTAAATGAACATGCAGAGATAACTGGAAAAATGGTGGGCTCTCCTTTTTAGGGATGTTTTTGTTCTGACAGCACTTCAGCAGTAAGGATTGAGGGCCATCACGGTATGTGTTGTTTTTATAGCACATACTATAGGTTTGAGCCTTAAGCTGCTGACTTTGACAGTGTGGCTAATAAACACTTTTTATAAGTACCTCTTAAAGCACTTCAGGAATTACTGCCGAATCCCAAACTCTGAGGACATGGAATCTACTGTTCCAGTTAGGCAGCCCTTGCTCTCTACAGATGCAGTCTATCCAGAACAGGTGATTTCAGGGCCATCTTTATGATCTCTTAATGCTTTTTATTAATGAGGGGTTACCACTGAAAAGTCTTTGGACTGCCTGAGGGCTGCATAGTGTCCTAAGAAAGCTCCAATGCTGTGGAGCTTTGTGGGTGCTCTCAAAATTATTGAACCACTGAGCATGGATAAGGTCATCCTAAAATCTGCTTGCAGAGATGAGTGATGTAGATATGTGCATTTTTATCCAGCAGCTTGTTGTACTGTCTTTAAGAGAAGATTAAATCTATATACATGTGTTTAATGCAGAAACAGAAGCAAAATTATAGTTTAATTACCTCAAAGAAATTTGAACACCTCACAGATTAAAAGATGGGAAAATCCACATGGTACTTTTGAGAGTGTGACAGGTCCAGAGAAGGGTTGGGAAAGTCAAAGGCAAGGATGGTAAATTGTCATTGCAGAAATTGTTGGATCTGTTCCAATAGCAATACATATGTATATGTATATATAAAACAGACCTTGGGGGAAAGTTGTGGGGCCTTTGGAAATTAAGCAACCTCAGAAAAACAGTTAGCAAGTTCTTAATAGATAGTGTCAATCCATTATGTTCACACATGGCAGTCTGCTTGCAATTCAGTTTCTGGACACAAAAGTGTTCCTTAAATGCTTATAGCTTTCCTCGAAGTCAGGTTATGTTGTTAATTATGTGAGTTTTTGAGATTAATGTTTATTTTCCTTACGGAAAATAATTTTCCTTACAGAGAGGAAAATGTTTTTTCCTTACTGAAAATGGGCTTAAAACTATAAAAACTACATTTTTATTCCTTTAATTGTTTGTGTTAATATTATTTTCACTGGTTTCCTTGTCATATTTAGAACTTTGGTGCAAGTGAGACTTCTTATTTCTGTGGTAAGTCATTGCACAGCATGCTGCAGCTTTACAGAACTGCCGACAGTCTAAACACTTTTTCTGCCTTGCCCAAAATCTACAGTGTGGATTTTGGATTCCCTCCTGAATACGAATTCACATCTTCATATTCTCCTGAATAGAAATTCCCACAGTCATTTAAGCTTTTTTGAATGTGTTTGTCCATTCAAAAGATACATTAGGCATTAAACATGCACTTAAAGTGTTTTCTTAAGTGATTGTAAAGGAGAGTAATGAGGTTATTTTAAATAACCAGCTTTCCCTTGGGGGAGCATCATCCTTCAGATGCTGTATTCACCTACACATCTAGTAAAGCTCAGTCCCAGAGAAAATGACAACTGAGTGTGAATAGCCCACAGGGAGCATATTTTGGAGTGGAGGAGGAATGACACAAACCCAAGCTCCTGAGGTTACTATGTGGCTACATGAAAAATGCACTCCCAGAGTGCAGAACAACAGGGGATTGTTCTCTTTGCTGCGGACACTGTGAACTCTCACAACGCACTCTAGTGTAGGATCTGAAGAGGAGCACAGCAGGCAGAGTGTTTCACTGCACCTGTTTTATGGATAGGAAAGAGGTGTTGCAAAGCAAAAGGGTTTCCCTCAGTCTGCAAAGCAAGCCCCCTAGCAGAGCTGCAACCTGCAGGCATTGGTACATTCTGAGGAAAGACGGATTTGTGGCTTTTTTGGTGATGAGTCCATATGCAATTTAATATGACATTTTACATCTGCTTTTCTTCTGAAGCTGTTAAATGTCAGTCGTGAATCCGTGCAGGGCATTAAGGGGGCACTCGTACATCATGTTAACAGGTGATGACAGTCCAGTGGCTAGATCTGCTGAGAAGATTCAAATTCAGGACACGACACTGGTTTTGTGGGATGAAGGGATCAAGAAACAGGCTGAAGGAGAGGCAGAGGATGAGGAAGCAGGGAGCCAGTACTCTTGTGATTTTATATGTTACTTTGTGTTTTTACACACACAGATTAACAGGATGACCCCTGGCACGCATCCATACACCAGAGATGACTGNCACAGATTAACAGGATGACCCCTGGCACCAGAGATGACTATTATCTGAAGAGCTTGCAGGCAAGATAAGCATGGTGACGAGCACAAGAGCTAAATATGACCTCTATTTTACAAATGAGAAACTAAAGCACAAGGACTAATAGTCTATTTGTTCTGATGCTATAACATATGCTAATGTATGTAAAACTTCCTTTTACTATAACAATATGCTTGCAAGACATTATTTATATGTAGTTCTAAGTTGGATCTCCTTTTGGACAATCTCTTTTTGTTAGGGAATAGAGAAAAGATGAAATATGACTAACATGACCAGTAGTAATTGCTTAGGAAAACCATCTTTTAATTTTAAATTCTCTTTAGCACAGTTCCTAACTAACCCTTGAGCACTTGAGTTGGCTGCTTGAACGGAGACATGGCCTCTAATGACTGCTTTATGACAAATCAGTCTAGATCTGGTTCCTCATTCACTAAGCCCAGCCTCTGTGAGCTCCTCTTGGCCTGTTTTATCTTGTCCTGCACAGCGGATTAGTGGATCCCCAGCAGACGACTCTGAGTGCTCCGACACTGCCAAGCGCAGGGCAGCATAGACGTATTTCTTCACGCAGCTCCAAAGTGCGTGCTTAGGTAACTTAATGTAGCTGAGCTAGCCTGAGATCACTCTACACTAACCTGCAAAACAAACATGTGCTTAGTTTGCAGCCAGGCTTCCTTCACCACTCTTCTCTATCTCCATGGACCAAGTATGTGCCTGTTTTTCACACGGTGGCTTGTGGCTGGGAAGAAATCCCTGCAGAAATTGACAAAACTGTTCTCTAACCTTCCTTTGAAACCACCCCCACAATAGTCTACAGTCTGGCACAACTATGGTGAGCGCTAACAGTTTTGGAGAGGTGACTGGTAAGTCCAACAAGCCTTTAAAGCATTGCTCTTGCATTGCAGAGGTTAGAGAGATCGCGGCTGTTCTAACAGCTCCTCCAAGAGCTGGGGCGAGGGAGGAAGCTCATGGAAAGGAAGGAAGTCATGAGAAGATATCTGTCTTCAGAGAAAACTTCAGATAATGCCAGCTTCCTCCCTGTCCTTCAGGCAAGCAGTGATCTATGTGGCTTTTTTCTTTTAAGCCGTAGCCTCGTACATAAAGGCTATTTCCATTGCCCCCATCTAGACTGCTCTTCCCCACTGCTCAGTTTAGGATCGGTGCAAACTGCTTTTAGAAATGCAGTGATGTTGCCAAGTTCTTAAATGTTCAGCACTTCAGTAGAACTCCCCATAGGGCAGGCTTGCGTGACAGCCCGTGCCTGCCTCTGCCAAACCCCTTATCCTCTTTAAAACCGGAGCAGCATCCCACCACGTTTATCATGTGCCATTAGGAAAGGAGTATTTTTTTGTGAATGGCGATTATTTGGGCTGTGTGTCTTAAAATTTGGCACGGCTGTCCCTCGAGCCCTGATGCGCCAAGATGGTTTAAATAGGAAAACCCCCCGTTCTGGGGGAGCAGCTCGCCGGAGGTGTGAGCTGGGATCAGCTTCCCTCGCCCGTGCCTGCTGGCCAGGCCGTGCTGGGGCTCCCCAGACGCCCTCGGGCGCTCCCTGCGGCCGAAGCTCAGCAGCCCCAGGGCTCGGCCGGGGCAGCCGCCTCCGCACCGCCCTAAAAGCTCCCTGGGGCGAAACGTGCCCAGCGCGGGCGGCCGCCGTCCCCGCACGCTCCCTGAGGCGCGCGCCGCCCAACGGACACAACGGCCGCTGCGCGCCCAGCCCAACGGCTCCAACAGCTGCGCCGCGGGGCCTGCCCACGCGCAGCCCCCGCCCCGGGGGCGGA
>VWPW01005245.1:107457-161990 GCA_013389825.1 Crypturellus undulatus | reverse complement strand
GCGGGCGCGGCGGCCTCAACACCGCGGCCGGTGGTGCCGCTGCTCCGGCGGGATGCGCAGCCCGAACGGGCGGGCCCTCACCAGCCCACGGGTTTTAGCCCTCTTAGTGAGGAGAGTTCGGGCTTCACTCTTCCTCTTTTTGGCCAGCATGACAGTGTTGCCAGCTTTCTTCCCCCTTCTTAAGCGAGGGTGAAGGGGGATGAGCCTGGTTCTCCGCAGATACGTTCTGCCTCGCAAGCTGACCGGTGTCACTGTGCGTGTGTTAGGCCACAACCTATGCATGAAGAAGGAGCAGTAAATAGAAAATGTCCAAAGCCACATGTGGTGTTCCTGTTCCTGCCCTCGGATGGGGCACATTGCAATAAGCTTCCCTGTCAGCAAAAACTCAGTAATTCTCTCAAGGTTCTTTTCTCCGCTGCAAAAACCCTTGCACAGGTCACTTCTTCTGGACTTTGCTCCTCAAGCTTTCTTGTTAACAGTGGTCAGCTGAAACAATACAGGATAGGAATCTTTTTCATTCTTTTTATTTGTTTACCAAGCAGTTCAATGGCACCCAGAGCGAAGTTACAGGGTCTCGTAGCAGCTACGATCACTCCAATGACTCCTGATGGGTAAGTATTAGTTTGCATCACAATTCTTGCATGGTCAAAGTTGTATTGCCAGCTGTTATCATAAAGCCTTATTTTCTTGCTTCCTTTTACACAACTGATGGTTGTTTGGTTTTATTTTTAATTACTTCTCTGATGAATTTACCTTTTCAGTTTTGGTGGATAGTATAGAGTTTAGAGTGTACTTCTGCAACTAAAGGTTTAAAAAGCTAATTTCCTTCCATAAAGCCATAAAAGGATGAGGGTAATTTTGTAACCAAACCATCCATCCCTTGGAAGAAGGGATAAGTAGGATGCAAAAGGACCAGGTCAGTCCCACTAGCACTATTGGATTCTCTTCATCTCTGCAACCTCTGGTCTCAGCGAGTGCTCCCAGGAAGATCTGGGGTGAGAAGTGTTGGGTCTGTCTTATGCCTTTTCCTACTACTTTTCTAGGTGCAAACAAAACTATGGTAAAATTAAATGCACATTGTAATATTTTCAAACTTTCTAAGATATCATTCAATCACAAAGTAAATTCACAAATCACAAAATAAAAAGAGCACTTGAGATCTAGGAACCAAATGTCTAAGTCTGATGTCCAATTACTCTTCTCTTGGCCCTAAGTCATGCACATTTTCATGCGCATATATGTGTTTTATCCAGTTTAAGCAAGAAAACATTGCAAGACTTGCAAGTTTTGAAAATGATGGCAGGCAAATCAAAAGTTGAAATTCAGCCTTCCTCAAGGAAGTGTTGATTAAAAGATTTCTTCCATACTACATTTTGATGTTGCAAGATGGAGTTCTTGCAGTTTGCAAAGCACCCTGAAATATTCTGATAGAAGATGAGCCAAGAGCTGAATAAGTGTTTGAGGGAGATGATGGAGATTTGCTAATGTGGTCCTTTAAAAGTGAACCTTTTCTTTTGATACATTTTTAAAGCAAGTACTATATTAGTCGGAGAACTCATTTGCATTACAGTCACCACTTAATTTTGTGCTTTAAAGGAAACTTATTTCTAATTTTCTTTTTTATTACTACTTGAGCTTATTGCAACACAACATTTGGAGGATGGTCTGATCCTGCTCCTGGGAATTGCACTGTCATGGCCAGACAGATCCTGTGAGAGCAGCTATGAAATTTCAGGTCATGTGTGAACCCAGTAAAGGTCTCAGAATTGACTTCCAGACCACAGGTTTATCATGCATGTCTGACAGGTTAGAACAACAACGAAATATTAATCACTGATAAATAAAGTCTGTTTGCTCTGGAGAGGAGATAAACCTAGAATCCTGGTTTCCCTGTTTGTTATTGAAGTCTGTTTCTTTCCTCATCCTTTTTGACAAGAGGTCAAAGTCACATGCACCAGATACCATTTTGCAGTGTGTATCCTGCAATGAAGAAAGCTTATCTCTTTGCCAGCACTTGCACAAACACCACTGTGCTCTCAAGAGCACTCTTGTTTCCCTAATACTCTAAAAGGCTTGAGTACCTCATAATCTCCCATCTCTCCTCAAAAATGCCCTTTGCTATGACAAGCCTTCAGTAATTATCAGGTGAAATAACATTGGAACGGCAAACAACTTGTCAGGAAAAAAAGGAACCGGAGGCAAGTACGTGACATTCAGAATTGTACTGTTACCTGAGTTGTTACACTCATGCTGAGTGTAACATGCTCAGAGATACCCATTCATGTATAAGTGCAAGGTTTCAAAAATACCTAAGATTTCTGTGGGTTGAGACTTATAGTAGCCGAGATTCCTAAGCTTCTTTTCTTTTCAGACAAATTAACCTCCCGGTGATTCGTCAATATGTGGATTATTTGGTAAGCAAGCAGAATGTGAAGAACATTTTTGGTAAGTTTTTTTTTTTTAAATAAGAAAAGTTTTATGCCTGGATACCAGTGCTGTCATAGCTTGTCTGGGAAGAGCTGTAAGGGGAAGCTCTGTTGATGTAGGATTATAATAGATGTCTGATTCACAGAAGGGAGAGTGTAAGCAATATTTCAGGGATCTGCTCTTGCCCACTCCTCATTAGTATGCAGACTAAAATCTTAAAGTTAACTGGGGAAAAATATTTCTGTTTATTATCATAAAAATGTCAATAACTGTCTTCAGTAAAAGCAGTGCGTGTAGAGGCAGTCTCAGCGAGTATGTTGTGTTTTACTGAAACAGTGAATGGCACAACAGGAGAAGGCCTGGCCCTCAGTGTCCAGGAGAGGAAGCAGTTGGCAGAAGAGTGGGTGTGCCAAGGAAAAGACAAGTGAGTAGCTGAGAGGGAACAGGAAATCCCAGAGCTCATGTTATGATACAGGCATCCCTCAGTGCAAAGCCACATCTGTCTGCTGGTGGGTTTTCTTGGGGGTGTTGTTTTGTTGGGGTTTGTTTATAGAAGAATGTCCTTTATAGAAGGTCCTTTATAGAAGAATGCATTTTTGTCACTGACAGGTAGCTGGTATCTATTTCCACCACTTAGAAAGTTGTAAGAGTCCTCCTCTCTTGGTACACTATGGTGCTGGGGGAAAAAAAAGAACTCTGGGTTGTGTCTTTTCCTTATTCTTGAGAAGAAATGAAAGAAAAAAAGAGTTCTGCCTGTTTAAAGCCGTGTGAGCATTTCAAAGTCTGGTGTTTTTCACCATCAGTGAAGTCTACCAACATCTTCTGGTTTTGTTCTTATGCAGATTGGATCACGTGATCATTCATGTGGGAGCGCTAAGTCTGCCAGAGTCCCAAGAGCTGGTGTGTGAATGATAAAATTCCTTTTCACAGGGTGTGTAATAAATATAAAGCAGATGTACCTTCAGGTATCTTCTCTTTTATAGGCAAGACATGCAGCAGCTGTAGGCGCAAGTGGTATTGCTGTAATAGCGCCTTTCTTCTTCAAACCCACAAACAAAGGTGAGTGGTGTGATTGTTAGACCTGGTCAAGCCACTAGCAGTATTTTCTGGATAAAAAGAACCCATGTGCTCTGAGGAGCAGTAATGACAGTGTTGTTCCTTGCGGAGCAAGTGTTGCCATACCTTAGGTCTTAGGAGGGTTAGCATCTCTTGGTTGTATGCATCTCCCGTTACCTCTTTCTGAGTATTCTACTTTGAGTATTTTGCTTTTAACATAATAATTATAATATGAAGGAACCAAATGATGTGGAACATTGTAATGAAAGTGTTGTAAGATTAATCTAAATTAGTAATGAAAAGGTGCGTAGGAAAGCTCCCAAAGAAACAGGTGACAATGCATTGCAAGAATGGCCTGTACTCATAGCCAAGGGCACAATAAGCAGCAACCAAACTGGTAAATGCTGAGGAACAACGCAAAGGTGAGCAGAAGACCTTTGCAGTGACAACAGTAGAAAGGTAAAAAGATTTCAGCATGTTGCTTTTGCCATTTTTCTTCCTATTATGCCATCAGGAAGATAGACCATTACCCAGGATTTGTAGAGGTTATAGTGAGCAAGATTCTGAGAAAGATGATCAACCATAATAACTCTTTGCTTGTTAAAAAGCATACTGTTCTGTGACTGTGCACTGTGAAGCTGAAGTGTACAAGTCAGTAAAATGGCATCTCCACAGACTGTGACTGCAGTGAATCTGAACTGCCTTTCACCAGGAATCGTCTTCTCCTCTTACGAGGTCACTTGGTTGCTTTCTTCCAGATGAGCTGATTGCTTTCTTACGGAAAGTCGCAGCTGAAGCCCCTGCTGTTCCATTTTATTACTATCACATTCCTCCTCTGACAGGTGTAAAGAGTAAGTACTGCTTGCCCTGCTCTTCCTGAGGCAGTAGGCTCTTAGCGGTCCGAATAAACTGTGGCTGAGTTCTTCAAGAGTCACTATTTAGGAGAGGAATAAGGAATAGAAAACGCACTCTGTTACTAATATACGGGATGCTTTTGGATTNTCTTCCTGAGGCAGTAGGCTCTTAGCGGCCCGAATAAACTCAATGGCTGAGTTCTTCAAGAGTCAGTATTTAGAAGAGGAATAAGGAATAGAAAACACACTCTGTTACTAATATACGGGGTGCTTTTGGATCTATGAATCTGTATTTATTCTTAAGTAAATTGTTGCCAAGTCATTCACAAATTTTCACTTCTCTGGGTTCTTTTCCTTCTGACCTGGAAAAAGGAATACTCAGGGAGGATGGAAAGATAACTGTGATGTAATTTGGGGCAAAATGACATTGAAATTGTTTTACTGGTTGCTTTACATAGTTTACCAGGCTTATGCCAACAAGGAATAACTTGTAAAAATACTAAGTGTCTCTCTGTCCCCTTGGGAGGAGGCAGGGAAGTTTCATGGGACAGGGATGTGTTTCTTCATGTGGGATTGCTCTTCTGCACAGTTCGTGTTGAAGAGTTACTGGATGGGATAAAAGAGCAGATCCCAACCTTCCAGGGTGTGAAGTTCAGCGACACGGACCTCTTGGACCTTGCCCAGTGTATAAACAAGAATAGCAGAGAAGAGTTTGTGTTTCTTTATGGGGTGGATGAGGTAAGAGGTTCCTCTTAATAATTATTTTTTTTTTCTTAAGGTATTCTCTTGCTTCAGCCTGGAAAAAAAAGTAACGCTGGATGCTGAGTGCCAGGAAGTTTTGCTGTTTCTTTTCCTTTTTAAAATGTTTCTTATACAAAGTAAAAATACTCTTTCTCCCCTCTTCCATCCCAAACTAGCAACTGCTGAGTGCACTGGCAATAGGGGCAGATGGAGCAGTTGGAAGGTCAGTATGTCTTGGATGCCTTTTCCCCTTCCCACAAACACTTTTCTGATGTATCTGCCACACACTGCATAGGATTTTTCTACTTCTATCACAGCAGTGGTGGCCTTTGCAGGATAAAGTTGCACAGTACAGAGCAGCCTGATGAGGTAGCGTAAGTGCCAGCAGTGGCACCATTGTGTAACCCGGACCTCAGAGTGTAGCAGTTTGGGTGATTCTTGCTGCAGTCCATAAGGTGACCCAAGGGTTTTTACGTATTTTTTTTATCCTCACAGCACCTTTCTGAAATAGGGAATTTCTTTATCTTCATTTTATGGTAAGGAATCAAACCTCAGGGAGATTAGATCTCTGCTGTTGTCACTCTGTGAAAAACAGGGCTCTAGAATCAATTTCTGATTTTTTCCCCTTCACGCTAGGCTGCTTAGATGAATTATTGTGTATTTTTCCTCTTGTGTAGACAATCCATTAAATGAACAGTAATCTAGAAAATTGATTGTCCTTCTGTATTGTCTAATTGTATTATTATTATTGTTATTAATAATATTGAAAAGCAGTTCCATTTGGGAAGGAATAGGGAGAGAAATCCAAGCTTTAAATGCTCTTTTAGGGCTTGGCATACTTATGATGCCTGTCACTCGAAACACATGCACTGGACTGCATGAATCTTTGTCACACTGCATTCTGGTAATATTATGTCAGAAGACCTGTGGGCTACTTCTTCTGTTTCAGTGGTTCTTCTAAGCCTCCCTTGCATTTGCCAATCTTTTTTATTATTTTTTGTTTCAGTACATACAACTACTTGGGTCAAAAGAACAACATGATGTTGCAAGCTTTTGCACAGCATGACATTTCATTAGCACGGAAGTATCAGGTACAGGTTACCTTTTTTCTTGAACAGACCCACAGTGGCCATGCACCATGATTCTGGGGATACTTTACACGAGAGGTTGCAGAAAACTGTTGCCAGTCAGTTCTGTCTTGCACTTTTTTCATCTTAGCCTGTTTGATGATTTGTGAGACTTTCTGGGTAGGTAGGATACAAACTGTACCTAATATCTGCATCTTCCACTGGGACATTAGACAGCCCCCTTTTGTCTTAAAAGAGAAATGACTGTAGGATGAAACTGTAATAGTAAAGGATGGTTTGCTTTAGAAACCTCTTTACCAGGCAGTGGAAATCGAGATTTATTAACCTTTACAGCCTGATATGAGACTTACCGGTGTTCCCAGACAGCTGCAGGGACAGGTTAAACAGCAGCGATATGTTAAGGGGAGTGATGGTTTTCTTACATCCTTCTCTCCCTCCCCTGTTTCAATGGAATAGAGTTAATATTTTCCACAGACTGGCCAGGTTTCCCAAAGTGGTGCCCCAGTTCTATAAAATGTTCTATAAAATAATAGATGCTTGTATGTCTTAGAAACACGACTGAGTGAATAAAGGGCTCTCTGTCTTTTGTAGTTTCTCACTGGTGAATTTCTTAACTTTGTCATCAAACTAGGTAAGTCCTACATATATAATCACTTGTTATATTAAAAACTAGATTCAGTGTTCCAGAAAGCCTCATGGTGCTGAATTTCCTTCCTGATAGATTTCACAAGAGAATGTTGCTCGTGGTGTTTCCTGAGTTAGTAGCAGCTGGGAGTTGAACAAAGGGCAGGCAACAAAGGGAAACCTCCCCAAAAGATTCCACTCTCTGTTCCTTCTACTCTGAAGTTTTACATCTTTAAAATACTTTTTCTGAGATTTATCTTTTTACCTTTCTCTTATCCTGACTCTTCCTGTGTGTTTGTTTTTATTATTATGTCTTCAGATGTCTGGCTTTTGTTCTTTGCCTTTGAGAGTCATTGGCCTCAAATGATGGTGCCCCAACAGGAAAAAGCAGCTCTGATGCTTGTCTCTCCTGTCTTGAAATGTTTTAAAAATAATTCTGCTCTATTCTGTACAATGAGAATAAAGACAGAACACTTTGAAATAGAATAATTTGATAGAAACAAAAACATTTTTTAATACAAAAAGCAGTAAGACCAACAAAGCTGGAGTGTTGCAGGGAGACTGATTTAATGCTTCATGGTTTTCACACCATGTTAACTGTGCTTTTGCTATACATGCTGCATGTGAGCTGCAAAGAACCTGTATGAATCTGAGTTAAATGATCTGTAAATTACGTGCTTTCTCTTTTGTCTGCCCAGGTTTTGGTGTTGCTCAGACTAAAGCAGTAATGACTTTTGTTTCTGGCATTCCCATGGGACCACCACGTTTTCCGCTTGCTAAGGCCTCAGAGGAGTTCATCGCCAAGGCCAAAGCCAAGCTGAACAGCATTGTCTGGCCTGCCGACTGATTTCATTTCCATGTGGATTTTTCCCATGGACAGTGAATCGCCTTTCTGGGTCTCACTACCACCTGGCACACTCCCCATGTGACAGGCTGATTTAGCTGTGACTTCTTTCAGGGAATTTGCAGGGTGCCTGAATCCCTTCCTGTTAGGGCTGGTCTTCTTGGCACGCATCTAGCTGTCTTTCCACTTAACCTTACACATCTCCCTGGATTCCTGCACACCCCAGGATGAGCTGTAATCTCTAAAATAACAACATTTTCCTGACTCCTTTTGCACAGAAAAAAAAAGAAGATGTATCTCTACCCTCCACTACTCCCACATACTTTGTTCTCCTCCTCTGCCTGCATCTCCAGCACCACCGTATGTTTGTACACCCTGGTATGACACTGTCTGCTTGCTCAGACTGGTATTTTACTCTGTCATGAAATCCTAGTCCATTATCAGCAGTAACTAAGGAATCTGTTGCTTTGGGGCACTGTCTACTCATGTAAAATCCTTTTTTTTTAACCTTTTTCATTGTCTTAGTGCATCTTCATTTAATGCAAAATTTAAAGAAACTTTTGTAATGTGAGCTTCTGGCTTATTAGTGAATAGATATTTCTTCATCTTTCTCCTTGCAATGAAACTGAAGCTAGAATTGAACTGTAAGCCTCTGTATGCAAATGCAATGCAAAATATACTGTATTACATGATTTGGAGAGCATCTATGATCAGATTAAGAGGTCCTGTTTTGTGCCCTAGACCTGTCCCTCTCCCCTGGTCTTAACCCTTCTCTTCTGAGAGTATTTGCATTTGGCAAGTTTAAGTGTCCGTGTTCTTTACTGCTAGGGCTGCAAGGTGTGATGGCACCCACAAGGAAAAGTGCTTGCAGTGCACAAGGCTCTGTGGAAGGGGAGGAGAAGAGGCAGGGATACGTGGAGCTCTGGTTCTAAACTTTTTTGTAACCCAGTGTGTGAAATATTCTACTAATTTCATTCTAATTTCTATTTACTTAATAAATTCAGACTAGTACAAGTTCCCCCCCCACCTCTGAATCTGTAATAAATTTAGAGCAGCTTTTCGCACTTCTCAGCCTTGGGAAGGGAGGTACCTCAGCCGTGGGTGCTGCAGCTCTGGTAGCTCATGTCTTAACTGTTGCTTAGAAAAAAACACAACCATGAACATAAAACAAGAACTGATTGTTAGTATCTTTTCTAATATCTCCACTAAGACACTAAATATCTTTATTGTAATTCTAGTACTGCAATTTCCTGATTATTTTAGTATGTGGAATATAGGAATTAATGACACTTAGATAAAGCATCTTTAAAAGATTGTTTTCTAACAGATCCAAATTATTTTGGTTTAATAATTTGTATATTTGTCTGTCACTATCAAATCTTGAAAACCTTTTGGTCATTTTTTGACTCACTTCTGTATTCAGTATTGATTATAAAATGTTGTTTTAAATGCTTGTATTGCTGTTTCCTTTATCTCTTGTGGAAAATGCTGTTGCTGAGGCCGGAGGGGAGCCTTGGGGGAAGCTGAACTTTAGCCACGAGGGCTGTTTTGCACAAGTCAGCAGGACTTCGTGGTTGAATAACACATGAACGTGCGTCCTAGGACAGCAGAGAGTCAATTATTTTTAGAGACGAAAAAGGTTCATCTTAGTGACGAAAGGTTCATCTGCTGCTTTTCCTCCTGGCTGCCAGCCCAGCCTTCCCTCGATCTTAAAGCTTTTCACTGAGCGCCTCAGCACTTTGCAGGGTCTGTGTTCGGGTCGTGGTGCTGTTGTCCCCATAACGTGCTCTCTTTTCGCGCAGCTCCCGGAGCTGTTTTTCGCATCCAGCTTTTCACGGCCCAGGAAAACTGCGGCCTCAAGGCGGCCCCCGGCGCCGCTCCGCGTGCGCTCCCTTGTCCCGCCGCGGCCTCCGTGGCGGCGCCCGCCATGCTGCGGGGCGGGGCGAGGGAGGCGAGCCCCCCCCCACACCCACCTCCGGTAGCCCTGCCCTGCCCGGGGCCGTCAACGGCCGCCGCCGAGGGCCGTTAACGGCCGCGCCATGGGCGACGTGAAGAACTTCCTGTACGCCTGGTGCGGCAAGAGGAAAGTGACACCCACCTACGAGATCCGCGCGGCGGGCAGCAAGAACCGGCAGACGTTCCTGTGCGAGGTGCGGAGCCTGGGCTCTGCTGGCGTCGTTTGGGGCGCAGCACAGCCCGGAGCGTGTGGGTGTCCACGGACGGAGTGTGTGCGTGTGTGTGTGTGTCTGTCTGTAAGGGCCCCGCACGGGCGTGCGTGGGTGTCCACGGACGGAGTGTGTGCGTGTGTGTCTGTCTGTCTGTCTGTAAGGGCCCCACACGGGCGTGCGTGGGTGTCCACGGATGGGGTGTGTGGCCGTGTCCACGGCGGCCTCGCACNGGGCGCAGCACAGCCCGGAGCGTGTGGGTGTCCACGGACGGAGTGTGTGCGTGTGTGTCTGTCTGTCTGTCTGTAAGGGCCCCACACGGGCGTGCGTGGGTGTCCACGGATGGGGTGTGTGGCCGTGTCCACGGCCTCGCATGGGCATGCAGCCCTCCCTGGAGGAGGGCTGAGTGTGAAGCCCCTTGTGGGCAAAAGCCTGAGTGCAAGACATCTCCTCCCTTACCCTTTGGGCTGTTGGAAAGTCATTTTAAGTGAAAAGGATAAACAGGTGGTTGCACATTTACATTTCACCTGTGTAGCCTTAAAATGTACTGAATTGTTTTGTGAGCATAGGGTATCCTGGAAAAAAATATAATAAAAAAGATTCATTGTTTTGTGGTGGAGGTGTGTACTGGCTCCTGTGGCCCAGAAGAGTTTTGATCATTTGCAGAACTTGTGTTGAAATGTATTAAAAGAAAATTCTGTTGCCCTGATTTGTATGCTGTTAACAGCTTTGCTTTGTATTTGGCTGTTGAAGTACTGAATGCTCCACCGAGAACTTAAAGTTCAGATTGCCTGTGAGAAGGAGCTGATGCTCAGCGCAGAGGTGTTTGAGGAGTGAATTAGTTGTAAATAAAAATCATAGACTTGGACTAAGCACATTGAATGTGTCGTTATGTCCTTCCTCCCAGAAAACCCCATAGCAAAAGTGACAGCACAGAGCTGATAGAGCAATGCTAATGATATTGGAAATGAGTCTGAGCAGCATGTCAGAATTTGAGGGAATGCTGTGACTCCAAACAAGCAGGTGCATGGAAATGTTTATTGCTGGGCATCCCTTTTGCCATCCCTTATTGGTGATGTAGTGTCTTTGAAAGCATCTTTGAGTGTCTGAGTACTTCCAAATTTTTTGAGCTTCTCTATTTTCTGGCAGAACTCCTAGAGATTAATGATTGTGTTCCTTTTTTCCCCTCCCCTTTGAGTATATACTACTTGCTGTCAGAATGATTATTCTCCTTCCTCTTACATGGAGATGTTCTTCTTTTCTCATATCACGTAAATACACTTTTGTTTCATGCAGAAAAGGGAGTATTTTAGTGAATTTGCATTTCTACAATAAAAATCCAAAGTTTGGGGAAGCTAGTGATGATGCTAAGTGTAAACATATAAGGATGGAAAATAACTTTAAGATGAAGGGAAGTGGTGGCAGAAAAATAGCTGTAAAATGTCTGTTTAGCTTGAAATTCAAAAAAGTTTCCATGGTGTACTTAAATTTTGTAGCAGCTTCTCAGATAACCTAGCAGGATAAAAGGATGCTGCTTTAAGCTGTGGCTCCAAGTTTATGAAGTGCGTATGGACTTGCTCGCTGTAATAACATGGAAGTGCAGTAGAGGACACACGAGCTCGCTTCTGTTGTTGTTTGAAATAGGCTGGGGAAAGGGAACCTGGGGAGAATTTTTTACTGCTTGCTGGAAGTGGCCCTTTCTACATTAATTCATTTTCTTTGGCAAGGTTTTGGGAAATACTCATTCTCGTGTGAATGATCTACTGACATGTTCTTTAATAGATATAAAATATTTTCAGGCCACAACTTATATCTTGAAGAGCTGTAGGAAAAATAACTTTGTCTTTTCAAGACACTTTCACTTGTGTTTATCACAGGTCTGTATTTTAATTTACAGGTTCGAGTGGAAGGCTTTAACTACATTGGCATGGGCAATTCTACTAACAAGAAAGATGCACAGAGCAATGCTGCTCGGGACTTTGTCAATTACTTGGTTCGAGTGAATGAAATGAAGACTGAAGAAATCCCTACTTTTGGGGTAAGCTCCTCCTTTCTAGCTGCTGCTTTCTTCATACCAAGAACTAATCTTTGATTGCAATGCTGGCTTAGGTATCAGATTGGTTTTTTTGCTGGCTGATTTTACAATTCTTTCTGTAATTACTTAACTTTAAGTCAGGACTATTTGTTGGTTGAAAATACAGTTAAAGAATACCCACAAAAAGCCAAATACTCATCAAGTACATTCCCTTCATATTTAAAGAGGAGCTTTGCCTATTACTATTGCCTAATGATGTATGAGCTCTTTATGTTGCCTTAGGTTTTCAAGCTAAATACTGAAAAGACTGTACAAAGATGTTGATGTTCCCTTCGTTTTCTTCTCTAGCAAGGTGGCGATACCCCTGCCAGACTGATGCCTGGAGCAGCTGGAGGTGTTCCTGGTTCCAGTTCTCCTTTGGGTGGACCTCTTCCTCCACATTTGATTCTAAAGGCTGAAACAGGTAATAGTGTGAATACCAGAATTCACGTGCTGGTGGGTTTAATACAGATATGTTGTTGTGAGTTTTTGTTTGTTTGTTTTCTTCACATAGTTCTGCCTACAGAAGACAATTACAAGTGAGAAATTGTAGTTTTGAGGCAGAGGTGTGAATCACTGCATGAGCTCTGAGGAGGTGTTCATGTTCTGTTGAGACTGCCAGTCAGCACGTCTCCATACGTCTCCATTCTTCTGTATGATTTGAGGGAGCAACATTTTTTGTCTTTTTTTCTTTCCTCTGGTAGATAATGGTCTAGGTGCAGCACCTGGTAGCAGTGGATCTCAGTGGGATCGAGGAGCAAATTTGAAAGATTACTATTCAAAGAAAGAGGAACAAGAAGTGCAAGCAGTAAGTCATTTGGTTTTATTTTATTCTCTTCTTCTTTACTTTAGTTCTTAAATAGATGTCTTTCACTCCCTTTAACTTATTATTAGCATTTATAATCAGGCTTGCAATTTTCATTAGATACTTTGCTCCTGGTTTTAATTTTAGTGTAATACATACCTTCTGACTTTTAAAAAGCTAATTTAATTTAGTTGAAAGGAAAATGAATCATTCTGGGTGCTGTGGATATCAGATTATTTGAATAGAGATTTTTATGACAAAAATTAGAAACTACTGGATACTTTTCATCATTTTCTGTAAAAGAATCTTAACTATTTTATGGTATCTAGACAAGTTACTTCAAGAACTTAATTTTTAGAATTATTTAGAATTGAAATCTAATAGAAACCTATAAATGTCTCTTTTAATATCAGACCTTGGAGTCAGAAGAAGTGGACTTAAATGCTGGTCTTCATGGGAACTGGACCTTGGAAAATGCCAAGGCACGTCTGAACCAGTTTTTCCAAAAGGAGAAGATTCAGGGAGACTATAAATACACTCAAGTGGGGCCTGACCACAACAGGTCTGGTAGTTTCAGTGACTTTCTATATAGTAAGGGTTAGAGATATTTCTGGTAATATTTTTGGTAAATAAGTCTAGTCACACTTATTTGTAGTGCTCTGCAGATCTGTGTGAGAAAGCAATATTCTTTACCGGGACCAATGACCTTTGAAAAATAGTAGTCAAAGCTCATGATAAGAGAAGGTGCAAACACATTAATTTCTGTCTTCATTTCAGTGCCTCTGACTAGCTTTCTGTACTGTTTAATCCAGTTTCAAAATTGTAACATCCCTAAATCTTGAAATGGGAGCAATGAGCATTGGTGCTGAGATGTGAGTAACTCAAAAAAAAATTATCTAAAGTGTTCATGGATGTGTGACTTTTACAGTGATTGTTATGACCTAGTTGGGATAACTGATACATCAATTTGAGCGGAGGGAATACTGAATTGCTTGCAGTGGTTGTTTGTATAACTGCAATTTCCTTTGTACAATTTGAGTGAATCTTAAGTATGTTTACATTTGTTTAGCCAGGATCGTGTGTCAGGGACATCTTATTTCTATTATGTTTAATGTTTTTCAGCAGAATCTTCTACTGGAAAACATGAATTTGACAGAATCCAGGTGATCTTCCTGAAGGAGTTTTGAGGGTGTTAAATTTCAGTTGAAACCAGTTGACTCCTTTTTGACTTTCTGCCTGTTCCATCAGCAGGATGTCAGGGTGTAATTGAACTGGGATTTTGCTTGTGCTTCTCCCAGATGAAAATAATATATAACAGATTGTGCATAAAGATCTGATGTTTTGGATGTTCTAGTCTTATTTAGAGTAGTCTTTAAAAATCAAACTTTTGGGACATTGTGTTAATTCTTGAATTCTTGTGAAATAGTTATATGCTGTGGTCAGAAGTAATGGCATGCTGCTGATTGATAGGTTTTTTTTTTTCAAAGACAAGTTTGCTATGAGAGTTCTTTTTCAACAGGACAAGTGAGTTTTCTCATTAGTCTTCCATGAGAGATTTACATTCTTTTGTAGTTGGATCTTTTAAATATTTAAAGCATTTAAAATATGTTTGTTGGTGGCAAAGTTTTGAATTCTCATTTAATACTTATCTTATAGTGCTTCATCTCCATTTCGATTTTCAAGCAAGGACATTTCTCTCTCTTGAAAGAACAATACAAAAAATAGTTATACAGTACTAGGAACTTAATATATGTTTATTCCATGTATTGTATTTGAGCACTGCCTTTATTCTATAGTTTGCAGACTGTAATTCTCTTTGATAGGTTTTCTGCAAGTAAAAACATTAAAATTCATATGTTTGCTATGCATATTCCTAAAGTAGAATGAGGTGACCACTGGTGACAGTATGTTTCTCAGCCCACTTACTGTTTTCTGAAGAGCATTTCAGGGTGTAGGTGTACACCCAGGAAAGCTCTTGTGAATTACTTTTGAATGGATGACAAAAGGGGGGACTGTAAAACTTCTGCAGCTTATCAGTTAGGTAAAAAACCATCTTAGTGTGCCCTAACATTCTGTGGCAGAGGGCAAAAACCTTTCTACCACACTTAATCGTTTTAGTACATATAAAGAGAGGAATTATTTCAGTTGTTTTTGGAGTTTTGAGGAGGGTAATATATATATTTTTAGAGATATCAGTTCTCATGCATATTGCCAGTATGTTTTTTTTTTTTTCTTTAATAGTAATTAATAGTCTATATAAGAAAAGTGTCAGTCTTGGTCTCAGCTTTTTAAAGGGAAATGTATTTTATTTTCAGTAGAGAGTTGTCAGCAGATATAACAACTTGGGAATAGCAGTAAAATTTGGAAAAAAAAGGAAAGCTTGTTTCAGTTTTGAAAGGAAGGTGTAATTCCGTATATAAATCTTAAGGGATGAAATGTGTCTCTTCTCCTTTGGGATTCCTAGTAGTGCAGGATGCTTTTCCCTCCTTCTGTTCTTGCTGAAGACAGTAGCAGGGGGTGACACCAGAAATCTGTGCTTATTCGTACATGGGCTGCTTAGGCTGTACTAAGCAATCTCATGAGAGTCTCTGGTAAACTGATTTTGGTGTCGCTCTTCTCCCCTTAGGTGGAGGAGAATGAGATTGAATGCTGACTGTAGACCTGGCTGAGAAACATACTGGCATCGGTACCTTAGCTGACTGTTGTGTCCCTCAAAACCAGTGGCCTTTGACCCATGAAGCCACTGTGCATGAAGGTCAGTTTATAGTAATATAGGAAGGAGTTCTAACACATAACCTTTTTGTCTATTTACAGCAAGAAATCAAAGACACAGCAGCAAGGTTCTGCCTTTAGCTGTGTAATACGAGAGGCATAGTTTTCAAAGTGGAGCTATGTCTGATAAAGTCCAGCCATACATCTTGACTCATATTTGCAATTTAAATCCAGTCCTACAATAACTTGGCTTTAGTCTTTAATCTGTATAAATAATGCACTTAGATTTGTTGCTTTAAAAGCATGGATTTATTTTTCTGTCATCCACTGTTGACATGACTTTCTAACTGCTTTAAACCTAACCAATATATCAATAGACCATTAAACGAATTTACCACAGAGCTACTAGGCACACTGTTGCTTCTCAGAGTTTGCAACTACGGGCTGCATGCAAATTCAAGTATGCAGATATTGCATCTCCTTTTATTCAGACACTTCCAACATAGTCTTTGACAAAATGATCTGATTTAGTTTTGTCTATGCTCTAAATAGGACAAATATTACACCTACTCCTTTTCGATGTTGACGTCACATAAGTGTTGCATCCAAGTTAATAAACCCAGGTTCCCAGTGGGATTTATCAGTTTTGGCCCATATTACATTAATATGTTATGTGTTTTGTAACTGTTGTCTCAGGCAACAGTTGGAGAATAGTTCTTAATATATGGCTTTACATTTCAGTGCTAAACAGTAGTATTTGCAGGATTCTTAATGGATTTGATGGTAGAAAGTTTGTTACTGTTGAACAGTAACAGGGTAAAGGGACTAAAAGCACTAATATCTTACCCTGGTCATCAATGAATTGAACCTCTGACTTGAGTATACAAGATCCAGGCTTCTGACTGAGTTTCCATTCTTAAATGCTCTGCAGAGAAAAACAAAACATACTTAAAATGATAAAACTATTATTTTTAAAGGATTAAATAAGAAAATATTGCTGAGTTTTGATGTTTAGTTAAAAAAAAAAAAGGAAAGTGACTGTTTTGGCAGGCTTGATTTCAGATATTCTTGGTAATTGTAGACCTCATCCTTTCATTCTTTTACAGGAGTTTTTTTGCAGAAATGAACGTTTATGTGAAGCAGCTGGGCAGAAGTAAGAGTTCCTTGTTTGTTTGTTTGTTTGTTTTGTCCTAGCAAATGTTTCATGCCAGTTCAGGGAACTAGGTAGAACCCTTGAGGAAGGGTTTCTGTACTTTGATGTTGGCACCACTTCCAAAGGTGAAGGTTCATGTTGCTTCCTGATATGAAATCCTTCTTTCTGTGCGCTCCTCATCTGTTACATGCTTCCACTAGTCTTTCTTCCCAGCACAGAGAAATACCTAACGGTTATGATAGATTTTGTTTGTCTTGGTAACTTTTCCTTTACGCACACTACTGAAATGCAGACGTCTGTTGTTTTCCTAGACAGTAGCTCTGCTTCCTTTGCTGCTTTTTATATAGAGACTGTGGTAAAGCTAACATGATGTTACTGGTTGGTAAATGATAATCATGCTTCCTAAGGTACTGAAGGTAGAAAAGACCTCAAAGTATCGTTTGTTAACTATGGGAGTTCCTTAGAAGGGAAATATTGGTTATTAACATTATGTAAGAAACATTATGTAGCTAATGTGAGTGAGCTGGTAAGTGGATCTTACTGGATTTTGTATTGGAACTCTGGATTTATCAAGAGTTGAGACTCTTTCCATGAAACCTGGCTTGTGTGAATGATCATAAACCTCATCTCAGTAGTATCTTTGTGGAAGCTGTTTGCATCATCAGCAACTGCCACTCTAAGCTTTGTGTGCTGCAGGGATCTTCGGCCGTGAGCATGGATCAAACAAAAAGCTGGCAGCACAGTCCTGTGCTCTTTCTTTAGTTAGACAACTCTACCATCTTGGGGTCATAGAACCTTATTCAGGACAGATGAAGAAGAAGGAAGGAGAATCGGTAAGTCAGAAATCTTTTGTTTTAGGGACATGCAAAACCCTCTTAGACAGACAAGGCACTGAGTTAATGTTTGCCCTTGATATTTAACAGATTAGAAGTTAGTAAGTCATTTTGATTCTTTCAACAAGTGACTGATTCTTGGTCTGGTCAGCAATTTGTATCAGAAATACAACATAGAGTGTATTTGAGTGGATCAGAAAAGGGATTTGATAGCATGTTAACTGCAATAGGACTTGCAGCAAATACTTTTATCAGTATAAATTTTCTAGAAGCTTAGAAATGGAGATCTGTTCATGCTGCATGCAGTTCTCTAGATACATTTAGCATTTTTAGGCATTGAATTTACAAATATGGCAATATCTTCCTGTTCAATTAAATTTAGACATGTAAAAATATTCTACAGATTCTTGTTGGACTAAAAGTTACTGAAATGTTTCAAGAATGTGAGTTTTGAATTGGTGATGTTCTTTTGCTTTGTGCTAAAGAATTATTTGTTGGATCAGTGTACTATCTAGTAGTCTGAAGTTCTTATTTTCATTGTCCTGTATTTTTGTGTATATCTACATGTAATTTTTAAATATTTAACATTATTCCACTTAATAGGTGGAACCCTATGAAGTGTCAATCTCTTCAGAGTTAGAAAATCAGCTGCAAAACATTGTACAGGAGCTGTCTCTGGAGATTGTGCCATTGGTAAGTGGTTCAGCTGCTTTGTTCGGCTATGTAGCATCAGGCCTGCTTGTTTAATACATTGATCTTTCTCTGCTCACCTTCGTTTTGGATATATAGCCTGAAGATCCCAGGAATCCAGTTCTGATTAACATTGGAAAGCTGGCACATTTTGAACCATCTCAGAAACAAAGCCAAATGGGAGTTGTTCCATGGTCACCACCTCAGCCCAACTGGAACCCATGGACCAGCTGCAATATTGATGAAGGTCCCCTAGCTAATGTAAGACAGCTCAAAAACTTGACTTGTTTTTGTGTTTTTGCTTCTGGAACTTTTGAATGCTTTTTTCCTCATACTCTCTCCTGAACTATTTCAAAAGAGAAAATAAAACTTCTTTTTTTTTTTTTTTCTCCAGAAATTACCAGAAATTACAAAGTAAGGTTATGGGCATTGCATTTATAATTCACTAGGTGCTATCTCCCAGTTTTCCATGCTTTCTCTTGGAGAGAGAATGTTCTCTGTAGTGTCACTGCATAACATGACTGCTTGTTTTTTCATTGATTCTAATCCCATTCACCACAGGATGATAAAAACCATCAATGTAGTATCATAAAGTGAGGAAGAAGAGAAGTAGTATGATGCCAAGTACAATGAGTTGCATTTGGCCACCAGTGTAATCCAGTCATGAAAGACTCTCCGAACAGGAATTTCAGTATCCTACTACAGGGGAACAGAGTGCCTATGACCGAAACAGCAATTTAATTCTTTCTTTTTTTTTCTCTACAGTTTTTCTGTGAATAACTTTTGTTTAACACTATTAATAAACATTTTTAAATGAGCTTAATAAAACCATTGGTTGCTATTTAAAATGCATAGTGAATATATTTACTCACAGTGAGCTAGCTTCATGTCTCATTAAGATTTCTATTCCCTAGTTAAGGTGCAGCTTAACTTCCTTTTAGTAAAACAAGTTAGCCCTTTAGTAGCAAATAGAATCTTGATTTTTTTTTTCTTCTTAGGTGAATTATAAGATTTATCTGAAAAATTTATCTGATGAGTTTTCCGTTCAGCTACTATTTTGTGAGCAGTGATGTACTTGCATTATTGTATTTCTTAGAGAAAAACCCTGCTGTCGCAGTGGTCATCTGCGTGTCTTGTTGGCTTTTTCAGTTTGTGGGGGTCTATCTGAAAAACATCTGGGCCTGCCCGTTTAATTTCGGCACAAAAGAATGGAATAGGACATCTGCATTGCGCTTTCAAGAAGTTATACAGGACATGATCCTTTATTGGTATTTAGAATTGTTATATTGGTGTGGCTGTTCTTATAATAAAATAGAACAGTGACAAGTCTCCAAACTGTGTTTACTTTGCAGGTCACTCCAGAGCAAATAAGCACAGATTTGAAAAGTGATTTTGTATACCGTTTGGAGCAAGATCAAGAATTGCAAAGGGTGAGTGCTATTCCTGTGATTTGGCATGCTTGTGCTAATCTTATTATTTTCCAAAAGAGGGTGACTGTAGCACACAGGGTGCAGAGTATCATGGATAGCAGTAGTAATATATGCTACATTTTCAGAAATACCAGATGCTGCTATGGATTAAGTAAAAGCTGGGAGGGGTGTGTGAAATGTGTTGCTGCTGTTTTAGGAGTCTAATTAGAATAACCTATAGCTTTAAGTAAGTGGAATCTTCATAGAGAGGTGAAAGGCGGTAAGAATGTGGAGCAGAAAAGATTAATGTTTGGACATGAATAAAAACGTGATTTCCCCCACACGCTATCTTCCCCAGATACTACAAGAGAGGGAGGCCTTACCTGTGAAGAGCTTTGAAGTTGAAATTCTGGATGCAATCCACCACAATTCTGTGATTGTGATTCGTGGTGCCACTGGTTGTGGCAAAACCACACAGGTTCCACAATACATACTGGATGAATATATCAAAAACAACAGAGCTGCAGAATGCAATATCATAGTGACGCAGGTAAGGAGTACCTGCCAGGTGCAACTGCTTCAGGTTCATGACTGGATACTAGACATGATCTATTAGGATGTGCTGAGAAATCTAATCTTCATTCATAGAAGCTTGAAGAAGCTTCTTTCTGGGCTGCATGTAGAAGTCAGGAGTTTTACTTCACCATGACAATGCTGCTGCTTCCTGTGTTACTTTCTAATGGTTTGTTTTGTTTCATTATTGGATAGAACTTGGGAGAACAATACATACGAGAAATCTCAGCATCATATACCTCTTGATTTGAGGTGTTTTTTTTTTTCAGATTCTCTAAGCAGAATAAGATACTTTGGCTGGTACCTTGCCCATGTGAAAAATTACTGGCTGTTTAAGGGGAAGATTCTGAAATGTCAGGTGTTAGTTTCCACATATATCCTAATAACCTTTCTCTGGTATGCATATAAACAACAGTTCCAGAATAAAAAATCTTAAGGCTACAGATAGTACAATTGTAATGTCTGTTGTGTAAAGAAATCTTAGGAAAGGACGCACATAACTGTTGTAACTTGTGTTTTTGGTGGTGTTGTGCTAAGCTAATAATACTTTGTAGTTAAGTGTAGAAAAACTATTTAATTCCACAGCCTCGGAGAATTAGTGCAGTTTCTGTAGCTGAACGTGTGTCATATGAGCGAGGAGAACAACCTGGGCAAAGCTGCGGCTACAGCGTACGATTTGAATCCGTGCTTCCTCGGCCACATGCCAGTGTGATGTTCTGCACTGTAGGTTTGTATATCCTCGTTTAAGTATGGAGTTTATTTATGTATCTGGAGTCCTAGAGCTAGCAGCAAAAGCAGAAGCACATGTGAATGTTCTGGCAAGGAAGGATGAAGATAGTTTGGTTTGGTTTTCAGCTGGAAGTTTGATAAATCTATCTAATGTGATCTAATCTGACTCTGCATAAGTAATATAGCTAATAATCACTTAAGATGGAATTGCTCCATGTTGTTTCTTCTTAGAAGACAGAAAGGGAAGTGGTAACAGATGAGAAGGAAGAATGAATCACTTTAGTAGTAACATTTTATGCCCTCCTGTTGCATGTACAGGTGAAAACTTTGGACGCAGAGGGGTGGTAGTGGTTAGTAATATATCTTTTTAAACAATGCCACTCTTGACAATGTTTTATCTGAAATTATGAGTTTTTATCTACATTAACATCTAATTATTATATCTGCTTAAGGTGTTCTTCTAAGAAAGCTGGAGGCTGGAATCCGTGGCATCAGTCATGTTATTGTTGATGAGATTCATGAGAGAGATATTAATGTGAGTTACCTGATGATTTGGATCGTATTGCTGTCTGCGTTTCTGTGCTATTTAATTTTTTTTGTGTGTTCCTGGATTCTACATGCGTAAAAGGAAATTTCTGTTGAATTTAATGAATGCCATGTATACAAGTCTTCCATCTGCAATGAGATTTTAAATATTCTTCTCTTAATTATTTCTTGCCTGATTAGAAGTTCAAGAACTTAGACTTTCTTGCTATCTTATTTCTTTTGCGTATTAGGATCTTCTACATCCTGATAATTTCTGGAAAATAGAACAACATTGTGCTAGTACTTTTTGTTCAGAAGAGGAACAAAACTGAATGTAACAGTGAAGATTGGTGCAGAGGAAAAATACGTGTTTTTTTTTTTTCCCACACACATTTTTGCACCACTTTTTCTGCTGACAGTTTTGTATGGTTTTAATTGTACAGCAGTAGTATTTTCAGAAGGTGCTGTATATACAAAAATGATATCCTTAAATTCAGTTTTGATATAAAAATGAAACAAGTTGAAAACAATGTAATATAAGAATTTGAAGACCGTTGCAGTCTCCTTGATTTTTACACATAACTTTGAGTTTTGGCATGCCAAAAGTGAGAGAAACCATTAAATCCTGCCATGAAGCTTAGGCTTGTTTTGACAAGCTCTGGGGACTCATTCAAATGGAATCGCTATTCTCATTTGTCTGACTTTTCTCTTCATCTATTAAGATTATATTAATGATGTATTGTATAAATTTGTAAATTTGTATGTGAGAATGGAATTTTATCTCTTGAAATAAGAGCTTATCTAACTGGAGGACAAACAAATATAATGTATAAACAGAACTGCAAAGCTTTGCATACAGTTGCACTAGTTCATATATAAAATTACTATCTATATAAAGAAAGTTTAAAAAGACCTTAGGTTGTAGTGTTTTGATCGGAACAAAGGTAGCTATTTTGAAAGTCTTTCTTGAGTTTCTTACATTCTGATAAGAGAGTCATCTTCTCTTTGCATTGAAAATCTTGCAGTTCTTGGGACAAGGAAATTGTAACATTGGAAGATTTTTTTTACTTATCCAGCAAAGCTGTTGCTTTGTAAGTTTGTGTACCTTACAAATATAAATGTACAATACAAATGTAGCTGCTTCTCATCTTATTGGGAGCTTTCTTTTTGTGGGTTGGAAATTAATGATGCTCTTATTTTATTCTTACACAGACTGACTTTCTTTTGGTGGTGCTGAGAGATGTAGTTCAGACCTATCCTGAAATCAGAGTTATCCTCATGTCTGCCACCATCGATACTAGTATGTTCTGTGAATACTTTAACTGTCCTATCGTTGAGGTCTTTGGTAGAACCTTCCCTGTTCAAGGTCAGTCAGTCACTTACTGAGATTTTTTTATTTTTATAAGTGTTTTAAGTGTATTAAATGAAGGCATTTTACTTTAATAAATGCAGGCATATGAGGACAGTAAAATATGCGTTTTAATTAAATGCTTTTTATCTTACAGATAGCATGCTTATCAGTTATCAGTTTCATATGACCATTTAATTTAAAACAAAACCCACTACCACTTGGGGTGATGGGTTTTCCCTTGGAGGGTAGTGCTAACCAGGTAGTGATATTTTTGGTTCAATTATCTGCATTGTTAGGAACTAGAAAAGTAGCTTTAAATGAACCAGCACTTTTTTACCAGTAAAAGTTGCATGGAAGTATATGAAATAGAGGAGAAGGATATTCTCATACACAAACTGACGAAGTTTTCTCCAGTCTTAACTTCATGCTCTAACACTAATATTCTGAAATATTGTGATTGTGTCTAGGAAGGAATTTAAGGGATAGTGAAAAGCACCATCTGTGTTGCTTTATTCAACCCTATAATGGCCTGGAAACCAATAACTTGTGTGTCCTTGCAGAATATTTTTTGGAAGATTGCATTCAAATGACTCAGTTCATTCCTCCATCAAAGGATAAAAAGAAGAAAGAGAAGGATGAAGAAGGTGGTGAAGATGATGATGTATGTTTGACTTTTCAATATTAATAGTTAAACAAGTGCTCATTAGATCTGTAGCTCTAGTGTAAGACACATGTAGTACACATGGTACTTTCCACAGGAATTCAATTCAACTGAATTTCACAGAAACAGAATTCAGTTTTCTCATTGCTCCCGTAGTCTGTAAAGTGTTGGTTTATTTTGTATTCTTATGTTTTTTTGTACCACTTTTCTTTAAAAATAGAAGTGAAATACTTCTAGAGATGAAAATATGGTAGTTAAATTAGTTCAGTAGTTCCATGCTGCTAAATTGTTTTACCTTATATTTGTGTTACTCTTCTAGAAAGCTGGGAAGTAGGACTGTCAGCTTATTGTGGGCCATTCTGTGAAGAGTGGATCTTCCCCATCCCCCCACCACATTATTTTTTGTATGTGCCAGAGTCTAGAGATGGAGTAAATTCATCTGTTGCCTTTTTTTTTTTCTCTCCTTTATAGACCAATTGCAATCTCATCTGCAGTGATGAATATGGCCCAGAAACTAAGTGCTCCATGGCTCAGCTGAATGAGAAGGAAATTTCTTTTGAACTCATTGAAGCCCTGCTGCTGTATATTGAGACTCTGAATGTCCCAGGAGCTGTACTTGTATTTTTGCCTGGCTGGAACTTGATATATGCTATGCAGAAGCATCTAGAAATGAGTCCACACTTTGGTATAAGTAACTGTTTTGTATTATAGTTCATTTCTTTTTCCAAAAGACATACTGACTTGTGTGTAAAGTGGAAATCAGATGAGTGGTTTAGAGAGCAGTGACTGATTTGTACAGATACATGAGTATGAGTATGTAGACATGATCATATTGTGTAATTCTCCGTTTTACTTTGCACACTAACAGTTACTGATCTTCTTGTATCTGTGTTGTAGGAGGCCAGCAGTACAGAATTTTACCTCTTCATTCACAAATTCCTCGTGAGGAACAGCGTCGAGTGTTTGATCCTGTGCTTCCCGGAGTAACCAAAGTATAGGAATCCTTTCTTTGTGGAGTGTAGCATGCTTTGCTCTGTTGCGCTTTTATGAAATGCATTGCTGACTTTTTTTTTGTAGAGGTTTTGCACTTTATTCTGCAGAAAGCAATATATTTTCTCCTGCAATATAACATCAGTGTTTTCAGAACAAATATTCTTATATATGCATTTTCTGTTTTCATAGGTTATTTTATCTACCAACATTGCTGAGACTAGCATTACCATCAATGATGTGGTCTATGTTATAGACTCGTGCAAGTGAGTTTATGAAGTATCTTTTTAATTTGTAGATCCTGTTCTTTGGAATGCCGAAAATGTTTTTTTGAATGGGCAGCACTGCCTTGTGTTCCCATAGTCACAGAGGTGAATTTGAGTACTCTAGCTCACTCGAGACAAGCTTGCATTGTCTTGAGCTGTTTAGCACAGTTACAAAGCATGCTGGCATTTCAGTAGGCTGCTTTTGGTCAGTTACATTCTCGCTGCTGCTATTCATGTGAGGTGTCATGGGGTCTCGGCATATTTGAAATATGCAGCCAGCCCAGTGAATATTACAAGTGGTGTATAGCTGGAAGGAAAATATGAAAATTTTTGGCATCTGCTAGGGATCGTGTCTTGTTGTGTGTGTTTTATAACCAAATTGCATATAGTAATCTCACTAATTGCATGAAAATGTTAAGCTTTTGAGACATTTGTGAAAAGTTAATTTGGTATATAGCTACGGAGATTGTTTACTAAAGAAGAATGTGCTGATTTAACTTCCAGATAGATGGCTAACTAGCCAAAGGCTGATAAATCAAACAGGGATGGTTTGTTCTTAATAGCAGTGTGGCTGCAAGGAATAAAGTAAGAGAAATGATTTGGCAGGACTAGAGATGAAAAATACCTCAGTTAATTTTTTTTTCTTTAACAGACAAAAAGTGAAGCTGTTCACTGCTCACAATAACATGACAAACTATGCCACAGTCTGGGCATCAAAAACTAATTTGGAGCAGCGGAAAGGAAGAGCTGGCCGTGTGCGTGCTGGATTTTGTTTCCATTTGTGCAGTAGAGCTCGATTTGAAAGGTGAGACTGTGCCCTTCCTGATAGAAAATAACCTTTGAGAGTCCTCCCAGAACAGTGTATGGTACCTGTGTGGAAGCGGGGTTAAAAAAATTGAGGAAGCAAAGAGAGGAGATGAATCAAGTGAGTTCACACTTGGGTATCTTCTTCAGAAAAGGATGTTGGAATGAGGCTAGGGCTCTAGTATACTGTGGAAAAATGCAGGTGCCTGCTGTCTTCTTGTACAGACAATTCTGTCACTTATCTTAAGTGGGGAAGTTGGTAAAAAGCAGGAAGGACAGCTGTTACTTTTCCCCCCATCACTTCTGTGGCCAAGCAGCCAGTTCTTACTTCCCATCTACTGCGCTAGCAACTTCCCTGCTGCTGCAGCTGTGACTTGTTCTATCTGTCAAACTGTTTCTTAGTAGATAGAGCCATGGGAAACCTGTTGCCAACTCTAAGAACCTCATGGCTGTTATGTTCAGGCTCTCCTCTGCCCTAGGAAACATTAAGTGCACCTTTTTAGATAACAACTACAGCATAACTATGTTTCTATATTCAACTTCTTGTTACCTCGGGATGTGTTAATTGATCAAAAACTTTCCTTAGATTTGCTAAAACTTGTTATTTAGATTGGCAGGATAGTATGATGTAGTGATTTTAATTATGAATGATTGACAATGAACTGATTTTTAGGCTGCTGAAGTAGTTGTGGAACTTAATGATCTTGTATGCAGCTTCTTACAAAGAATATAGAAACTAAATGTCCTAGGTCTTTAGTGCCTAGAAGGGAAAGAGGATTTATATTTTGGACTTGTGCAAGGAGAAACACCAACTAAATGCAAATCTGTTGAAGGTGTTTTGAAACTTTCTCCAGTTGCTACTTAACATTGGAGGCATTCCTGGGAACTCATGTTTCAACCAGGGAGCTTGAATGATCACTGAAAATACTCTCAGAGATGGAGGTGTTCTATCTCATTCCATCAGATTTTCTTGCTACTAGAAGAACACTTCTGTAAAATATGTCAAAAATGCTTACTTTTCTAAGAGATCGAAGTGGTGCCCATAGGCGGAATTGGGTGGTATAGAGGTGATGGAGTAACAAGTAGGGAATTAACAATGTGAGGCAGGATGAGAGCAGCTTGTCTGTCTTGCAGACAAGCCATGCTGCAAAGCTGGGGGCTGCAGCCACACACATTGTCTGCTCAGTGGTGCTGCAAACCACACTAGGTAGTGGTCTTGTGAGGGCTCTCCTGGCCATGCTTTTTTGTTGTATGTTTACCCCAGGAAAAGAATTTGGAAGAATGGAAGATAAATACTATTAGAAGTGCCTACATTATAGGAGCACAGTGAGGATATGTTGGTGGATTGGCAGGAAGACAGTATTTGCTTTGGAACCTGATCATTTACACTGATAGAGTGATCTACGATGCTGATCAAAGATTATGTTCAGAAAGATCCGGGCTCTTTTGTTTTCTTTTCATTCCAGACTTGAAGCTCATATGACACCTGAAATGTTTCGAACACCCCTTCATGAAATTGCTTTGAGCATCAAATTGCTGCGACTGGGAGGGATTGGTCAATTTTTGGCCAAAGCAATAGAGCCGCCACCTTTGGATGCAGTGATTGAAGCAGAACACACACTAAGAGGTACCATGGTTTTGTCCACAAGATTGTGTGTTAGTGAAGCAGCCTCTAAATGTCTCTTAAGTATCTTAATATACAACCATCAATATCTTCATAATACAGGCAAAACTGAGATGGAGTTTCCTCAGTTTGTTCAAACAACTAGCTGGAGTGTGAACAGAATGAAACATAAACTTGTATTTCCTGATAGTAAAGTTCTCGTTAGGTTAAAATTACCAGAGAAAAGATACCAAAGTCTGTAAATGGAGTATACAAAGTAGAAATTTGCATTTTTCATTTGTATCTTAGAAAGGTATTTTTTAAAAAAATGTATTTGTATCATTTTTGCTTGTTGTTTGCTTACAAATTAAAAATAAAACAAACTACGGAATTTTGTGAAATGAAGTTTTATGATTATGGCCAAATGGCTAGAAAGTTAAGATGACTGATGAGACCCTCCGTCTGTAAAGTAAAGCAAATAGCAGCAGATACTTTGCTTGACTTCATTAATGGCAGTAGTTTAACAGCTTGGAGGATGAGCTCAGATTGTAATGTTTGCGCAAGGGAAGGAGAGCAAGTCAAATAAATTCTCTGAATAGAAAAGCCTTATGGAAGAGTCTCAGAGTTCTCTATGAACTGGGGACTTGCAATGAGTACTTGGGACTTGGGAATTGCAATGAGTACTTTACAGATGTCTGTGACAGGGCTGCTTTGATTTTTGTGAGGCAGAAATTGGGTAGGATTAGATCAATTTTAGAAAATTTAAGTAAAATAGTGTCTTCAGCTTTTCTAGTCTTTGTTTGTCTCTTGTCCCATGTAGAACTCACTGGAAAATATGTACATAAATTAGATATTAATTGTGGAGAAAGTAGTAAAACAATTGTAAGGATAAAATAAAATGTGTTTAACCCTAGACTGATTTTGAAAATCAGGATGGCATTGTTGTATACAAGATTAAACTTAAATATAGGTGGTATTCTATGTAAATACAGCTATTAAAATCTGAATTTCTTACCTAAGAAAGATAAGAAATTGTTGGATTGAATTTTTGCTTGAATTAGACAATTATCTTTGATAATATGAGATTTTGCTTCAGAGCTTGATGCCCTGGATTCCAATGATGAGCTGACACCTCTTGGAAGAATCCTAGCCAAACTTCCTATTGAACCTCGTCTTGGCAAGATGATGATAATGGGCTGTATTTTTCAGTAAGTTTATAAGTCTCAGTGCTCTTTTTGCCATTTCTTTGAATTCCTGAGCCTCTAGGCGTGCGTCCTACAAGAGAAAAAACAATGCATTCAGATGAGCAATGAGTGCCACTGCTGGGGACAGGAAACTGAATATTCATGCAAGTAAAATATTCATGAAATACAGAGGAACTGAAAGGGGCCAGTAGAGTCAAAATATTTATTATTTAAGAGTGGGATTCTAAATTCTTTAGTGTAGCAGAAATGTGGTGTTTGAGTCTTAGATTAAGCAAAAAATGAATCCAAAGATTCTGCTTCAGTAGAAGTTGAGAATTGTTTGCAGTTGTGATGGCTGCAGGTTTGTGGGTTTTGTGTATGTTTGTTTTTTACTCAGAATGGTGAAAAGAAGATGGTGGAAAGAACTGTGGTGGGAGGCAAAAAATAAGGGAGGGAAAGGAGGAGGATAAAGGATTTATGAATACATGCTGGAAGGGTAGCTACCTGAATTTGAACTAATTTAACATTCACTTTCTGAGAAATACTTCTACAGAGAAGTCTAGTTGACAAGAGCCAAATTACTAAGGTCTCTAGTTTCAAGCTTTTATCTCAAATTTTTACTTACAGCAACAGGCTATAGCAGCTGCTGGCAACAATGCTGTGTCCAAACCTCATCTTGATTCCTTTTGTGGTTTCTGTTTCAGTGTGGGAGATGCTGTTTGTACTATCTCTGCAGCCACCTGCTTCCCTGAGCCTTTCATCAGTGAGGGCAAACGGCTGGGTTATGTCCATAGGAATTTTGCTGGGAACAGGTTTTCAGATCATGTTGCTCTGCTCTCAGTCTTCCAAGCCTGGGATGATGCAAGGTATGTTGTCTTGCCACAGGATTTGATGAGAAGCTATGCATAACACTGGGTATGCAATCTTGTGTCCTGACTAGACAGTCAACAGTTGCTTTGAACGGCTGGATTGTCCTCCCTTTCCTCTTGGTCAGACATCTAATTTGATTTGTTTCTGTTACAGAATGGGTGGTGAAGACGCAGAAATGAGATTTTGTGAACACAAAAGACTCAACATGTCTACTCTGAGAATGACTTGGGAAGCAAAAGTCCAGCTGAAAGAGATACTCATTAATTGTGGCTTTCCAGAAGGTGATTCTGCTTGGACATAGTAATTTAACTGCATTTTTCATTCTGAGATAAGGCCTGTAAGTGGGTTTCCCATAATGCGCTTCTTCTGGAGTTACCTCCCAGATATTCTTTCTTCACTTGTTGCATCCCCTAAATGTGCTTCAGGGGGCTGTGTTTCCCCCTGCTTTCACCCTGGCATGGCGTTTGCACACCAGTTCTGCCCTTGGGATAAGGGAGTTGTCTCTCCCCACTTCCTGCTGCCTCTGTGTGAGTTAAACCACGTGCTGTGGGCCCCCCGCTTTCCTGGCAGCAGGAGGGATCTGCGGGAGTGCAATAACTGTTCAGTATTCTAAAAAGGCCTTTTTAAAGGTTTTCTTTGCGGTGGGCAGGTTCTGAATTTGCCTAATGTCCCTGAGAGGCTTGTTCTGTTAAATGGCTGGTTGGATTCAGCAGATGTTCATCTCCCTCTTCTGTTTTTGATACTCTTTTATTTCCCCTTCCTCCCCCCATGCTGTTAGGATCATTGCTGCATTCATCTTTTATTTTCTGGGCAAGATGACCTGAAAACAAGCCACCAGAGACCATGGGGAGATTTGTAACAAACAACATTAATAAAAACATCCATTCTGACCTCCCCCAAAAGACCTCTCCAAAACAGATGACAGGAAACGCACTGTGGTGCATCAAATTCTGGGCAAAGCTCTCTCCCGTTGTTGTTGAAGAGCTGCTGGTGAGGTGGGGGAGGAGTGTGAAGCATCTCTTTCTAGTTTTGTCTTTGAGCTTTTTGACGTCCACAATTGAAAATCAAATATAGTATTGAAAGGCTTTGAGTGCAAAGGGGTCTTCTGAGAACAAATATCCAGTCACCCATTTGACTGAACCAGCAGATTTTTGGGTCTGGGATCCCAAAGAACTTTGTGTGCCGCGTGTCCTGCGTGACCCATGGATGTGAGCCAGTCTTCTGCTCTCTGTCAACAGAATGTTTGGTGACTCAAGCATTTAACAACATTGGACCAGATAATAATTTGGATGTTGTAATCTCCCTGCTTGCTTTTGGGGTCTACCCCAATGTCTGCTACCACAAGGAAAAGAGGAAGATTCTCACCACCGAGGGGCGCAATGCGCTTATCCACAAGTCATCCGTCAACTGCCCTTTCAGCAGCCAGGACATGAAGTATCCATCGCCCTTTTTTGTTTTTGGAGAAAAGGTAAAGACTTTGATTTTTTTTTTGTCTTGATCATGTGCAGCTAAGTTGTATCTTGTTTCTTAGGGCCTTTTTACTGAAAAGAACCTCCTAAAAACTGGATAATGTTTAGCTTTTGTTCTTCAGAAGGTGAACCTTATGCCACTTGGTCCTCACAGTAACTTTCAGCCATGCAAATCCACAGAAGTGGAAATCTTGGATGCAAAAAAAAAAAAGTTCTTTTGAGTTTTGTCAAAACAGGCAGTTCAGAGAGAAAGGCATTTTATTAGCATCTTCTTTAAGTGACTGCTGTGGGAGCTCTGCTGAACTATTAGGCACTAGAGATTTTCTGTCCTTATCATTTTGCTACGTAAGAATTTAGAGGAAAAGTGGAAAAAGGTGCTATGGCAGGGAGGTTTTACTTTCTGGCATCTGAGTAGCCTGTCATCAGTCTGTCACCAGAGCAATTCCTGTTTTTTTTCTTTCTTTTTTTTTTTTTTTTCTCTTTTTCTAAGTCTCTCAGGAACAAGAAAGAGTTCAGGGGATGCTCTGGAGCAACCACCTATTACTTTTCCCAGGGTCTCTATGACCTTTTCCTCCATGCCATTAGTTTTGCACACACAGCACATATTGTACATGTACAATTAAGCCCCTGTTTGCTCTTTGGTTGCCATCCCTGGAGCATGCGAATGCAACTGCTCCTGCTCCCCCTTCTCAAGGAATAAACGGAGGCCGTGCTGCCGTATGGGACGCGGCTGGGGAGCAGGCTGAGGGTTGGGAGCAGCCTGGTTGTTCAGTCTGTGCACGGTGCCTCCGGCAGAGCAATGACAGGGGCCCTCCTGTGCCGCCTGCGACTCTTGGAGCTGGCTGTGCATAGGAGCTACCGATGGGCCTCTGTCAGAAAGGGCTGTGAAGGTTTCAGAATAAGCATGAAGTTAATGAGGTGCCTTGCTGTGAAGAGACTGTCTGAAGGTCTTGTAACAGAAGTGACACTGTAGATGTAATTCTTTTGGTCACACTCTGTACACTCTGTTCTGAATTTCTTTTTTATGCTGATTTTTATATCTTCTCTTTTTGCTGACATATGAGGCATTTAACTGATGACAGATAAAGCACTTCACTCGTAATAACTGGACTTTGGGCTTCTTTAAGCTCGGGATTTTCACATCCACAGTTCAGAAGGATGGTGAGGCTTCACCTCTTCTTCATCTTGTATAATAGGACCTGAGTTGGGCAGAGCTTTGGTCTGCCCAGATTATCTCACTATGTAAAGTGACCTATCCCAAAAAGACCAAAAGACTTTTGCAATCAAAAAGCTATCTTTTATTAGAATGAACAAAATCAGCAGAAAAACTACACCAAAATATTGGGACAAAATTGAGAGTGGCTGGGTAAACTGTGATGAAGGAAGGATTTATGTGTGCAGCTCTCTTCCTACCTGATACACACCTGCAAAAAGCAAGTTTATTTGAGGTTTGTGGTCCATTTTTCTGCTGTATCTGTTCTTCTGACCCAACTTCCATTCAGGAAACCTCTGCTTTGAACATGTTTCATGGTTCCCAGGTTCCCAGAGTAGGAATACAGCTTCTGGCCATTGCTCTCATGTCTGAAAGGAGGAGAGATGCAGTGTTTGATGTGGGAGGCTGAAATTCCAAGTAGTGCTCTTCTTTTAAATGAACGGTATTTGCCTGTGTAGTCAGGCTGTTATCTCTGGTTCCTTTCAGATGCCTTGTTGTTTGCAAAGTGCTCACTTCAAGTACAAGCTTGTAGTCTCATTTCTATAAAACGACAGCAGCAGCATTAGCAGAGCTGCACAGCGACTCGGAGGTTTTGCATATGTAGGACCCTGCTGAAGAAAAGCAGTCTGAGCTTTTTGTCGTGGCTCCAGCAATGCAGAAGCTGGGGAGGTAGTTCAGCTATGTGCTGGTTGTTCTTATATTGTCATAGATGGCTCTTGAAAAGTAGAACTACACAAGGGCGGATATGCAGTCTTTTTATTTATTTTTACCAACCAGTGCTGAATCAGCACTCACTTGGTTTGCAAGTGTGTCCTTAGAATTTCCTAACCTGTTCCCTTCCATCTGCAGATCCGAACACGAGCCATCTCTGCCAAAGCCATGACGCTGGTGAGCCCACTGCAGCTGCTCCTCTTTGCCTCCAAGAAGGCCTTGTCTGACGGGGAGCTCATTTTGGTGGACGACTGGTAGGACCTTATGTGGTGCTAGTGGACGTTCAGATGAGTATCTCTGGAACAGGGTTCCTAAAGCAAGCCAGGCAGGCAGGACAGATACTTTGTTTGTATGAAGAGGGTGGGGAGGGATTATTTTGTCAGTATCATGTACTTGAATTAAAAACATGATACCAGGCAATTTCTGTGAAAGCTATTGATTTTCTCCTAATTAACTGGAACCTGAATAAGATTTTGCATACTCCCTTGAGAGAGAGGCTTAAGGGAACCTTGGTTTTTAAGTCTCAGAAACCTTGCTTGAGTAGGGAAATGGTCTTGACAAAATATCATGTGGATTACACTTTTCCAGTCAGTAATGCACTTTTCCAGTAAGCAGTATTTGCGAGGCTGCCCTGTAGCCTTCAAAATCTTGAAGCTTTTCGGATTACTTTATGTTTCTGTACAAATGCTCCAAAAATAGCCTGCATTTTCAAGCCAAAGGTTATGTATTGGTATTACTTGAATGTTCCACATCTAAAGAGCAAAGTTAAACAGAAGGATAGTAGATGTTTTAACAACGTCAAATTTTAGAGATCTGGCCAACTCCCTCCTGAATTTTACATTTCCCCACAGCAGATGTGAGTTCCAAAGATGAGAATATAGATTTCTGGTTCAGTGTATGCAGCGCTCAATGAAAGACTAAGTGATGGAAACTATTTCTGAACAATTCCTCTCCTGACAGCGGCGATACATCTAATGTAACTGTGTGACTGTGCTCTAGGATCAAACTGAAGATGTCCCATATCGCAGCGGCCTGCATCACCGCTCTGCGTGCTGCAGTGGAAGCCCTTGTTGTGGAAGTAACTAAAGATCCTGAGATCATTAGGCAGCTGGACCCAGGAAATGAGCGCATGTTGAACATGATCCGCCAGATCTCCAGGCCCTCAGCTGCGGGCATCCACCTCATGGCTGCCAGCACCAGGTTAGCTCAGCCCCGCTCGCTTGTGCCCCTGGAGCTCTGGGGAAGGGCATGTGCTGCAGCCTGGTGGGGAGCACTTGGAGCCAGAGCCGTTTTGAGCCTGCAGCCCCTGCTCACCCTGCATGGGGCCAGAGCTCAGGATGCAGGAAAACTGTCCGCTGCAGATGGGACCTGCAGCCTTTTGCTTTGGATGTCTGTGGTTTGAGCGTACATAAAACTGTCCTGTGCAGACTCTGCACAGGACAGTTTTATGCAGCAGACAAATCACTGGCTGCTTCCTTGGGAAGGACAAAGGCGCTCCATGGTAACAGCACTACTTCCTGACACGTTTCATCACTTGTTCCAAAACACAGTGACTTTCAAAGAAAAGATGATCCAAATTTATTCTGGGTAAACCTAGTCATCCCTGTCCCTGGGATTCAAAGTAAACATTTGGCTGCTTTGTCTTCCGCTTACACCCCTGCATAGCTTAATTTAGTGTTTTAACTAAGCTTTAAGGATTAATCTAGTGTTTTATTTCTGAGACAATGAAAAATGAACACATATAAGCTCTTAGCAAAAGGATTTAAATATTGTACCTCACTGATGCGTGAGGAGCAAAGTAAAGACCCCTGTGAATACAGGTAGGAACTGAGCTCCCTACTCATCTGTGTGAGCTGAGAAGCTGGGCTGGGGGGAAAATTTGCTACCCAGGCATAGACCTGATTGAGGATCTGCTCCTGCAGCATTTCAGGCTCCTCCTGGCTCTTCTTTGCTCATGTGGAAGGGCACCCTTCAAGTACAATTGAATAAACAGAAAACAGGCCCGTTAACTGCACCTTTTGGAAATTCCGTATTGCTGGGCTTGTAAAGAACAGAACCGTTGAATGGTGTTAGACATGTGCTGCTTCTCTCTGCCAGGTTTGGAGATGGCCCCCGCCCCCCGAAAGTGGCTCGCTACAACGGCGGCTGGGGAGGTTACCCGCGCGGCGCTGGCTTCAGAGGTGGGGGGTACTGGGGCTGCAGCCCCTCCCGTGGAGGCGCGGCGGGGAGAGGCTTCCAAGGGAGCCCGTCGGGAGGGGGGTATCGAGGAGGAGGGTATTGGGGTGCGCGTGGTGGCTACAGAGGGGGCTATGGGGAAAGGGGGAGAGGTGGGTGGTAGCTCTGGGATTTCAATCAGGTCCTCCTGCCCCAGCAACAGCCCTTGTGTCGCCTTGTGTCCTTTCTTGCCGGTTGTTTGCTGTTGCGTCAAACCGGTGTTTGCTGTTTCAGTTGCCTAGAAGTAGCACAGCTCTGTAAGATACTGTCCCCTTGTTAGAGAATTTACCACAACTTGTGTTATTTTGTTCTTTAATAAAGTGTTTGCTTTTCAAGACTCATATGCTAAAGTTGTTATATTTGGTTTATATGGGCTATAACATGTATTTGGATTTAGATTTTAAACCCACATGTTGTGTGATTAGGTTTGGTCGTGGGCAGTAGGTGGCCTTCTGAAGAAAACCAACCTCTTTATCATCTAACGCCATTCTCTGCCAACTACTTTCAAGTTACAGAATGTGAATCGGTGGGAATTGTGTTGTTGGTGTTCACTACTAAACCACAGGTTTGGCCTTACAGCAATTGGTCTCTGTTTCCAGCAGGCAACATTTGGTTCCTTCCCAGCCAGCCCCAGGCCTAGTGCTTGCTGTGTAGTGCTTGGTGGCATGGGGGCTGAAGAGGTAGCTCGTCCTGAGGAGAGGTACCACAGGAACCTGGATATTTCGTTCTTTCAAATATGCATGAAATATTTGGAAAAACAACCAAACTGGCCTGTCTCCCTCCTGTCTGCACACGCACTTGGTGTTCAAGGCCTCGGTGTTCCAAGGAGAACACAGGGAGGTGTTTGTGAGCACTGCTCTGTACAAAAGCAGAACCATTTAATTGTTCTGTTACCAAGCCTGAGGAAGTTAAAAACAAGCTGCCCTCCACCCAGTCCTCATGTGGTCACAGTGTCACTTAGCAGGGGGGAGGAAGGAGCTTTGGGCTTGGAGTAGAGTTCAAGCATGTCCAGAATTTTGTATAGCTTTAATGAAGAGGTGGTAAGTAAATGTGAAACACTGTTTCTTTAATGGAAATTGTTAAAGCTAAATGCCACTTGACTCTTGGATGTCTAGCTATGAACTACAGCGATATCTTTGACGTCATCAAGTGTATTAGTATTCTTCTCCAAACGTAAATCCTGCATTAATTTGGAAAGTGTTTCTTCTGCATCACCTGAGGCGGTCAATTCCCCAACCCCTTCTGCTGATGCAGGTATTTCACTAGGCTGAAGAATGGTGACTCCATGGCCTCTGTTGCTAAAAATGTGATTATTTTTCATCTTCAGTTTGGGGACAGGAACAACCTGTCAGGGAATCCGAAAGGATGAACAGTGAAAGACACATCACAGTATTAACCACGTTCTCTTCCCATCTCTAATTATTATATCCAGACAGTATTTGCTTTGCCCCCTGAAACTTCGTAGCTTAGTTATGCTGAAAATGCAAACCTTCACTGTCCAATTTTAAAGAGAATATTAGCCCTACAGCTCTTAAATACAATGCAACATCTGTTAAAACTTTCACCTTCTAGCTGTTGTCTAGACTTGGAGAAGACAACGTTTCAATAGGAAGTAGTGTAAGGTGAGCACAGAACAGAGCTTAAGTGAGAGCCCTGGAGCAACAGGTTACTTTATACATGAGGAATAGAGGAGCTCTTAGTGCCTGGCAAAAAAAGTAAATGTTAGTGTACTTTGAGGAGCTCTGCAGATACAGCATGTTCAGTGACCAGAAACCCCTTTGTCTTTGACTTCCCCTCTGGTGCTGGCAAGCAAAAGACCCCCTCTCCTGACAGCATGCAAGTCACTTGCTCTTCCCTGCTTCTCCCAGGGATTTTCCAGGATGCATATAATGTGGTACTTCACATTTTGATACTTCAACATTAAGTCCTAGCTAAAGAAATACCCTTTTTAGAGCAAGCTCCATGTTTCTCAGGTCAACTTACAAAAATGATTCTGAATTGTAACTGTAAAGCTATCCTTACACAAAAAGACCATAAATTGTTACCTTAATATTAATGCCACCCAGGCTACGAGGTGAAGTCTCACTGGCTCTGGTATTATTGCAGTGATGAATTTTGTTGCCTTCTAAGAGGGCTGTGCTTCCTGGGTACAGCTCAACACCAGCACCCTGCTCATTAAACAAAGAGATTAAATCTAATTTAATGTTGCTTCTAAGGACTGTTTAAAATTAATCTGTTAGGCAGAGTACAGTTGAGTCCAATAGCATCCTGAAATTCTGTAGGTCGTGTTCTTACATTATAAGTTGATGTTGAGAAGTAAAACTTTTAAGTGCACAGTTCTGTAAACTGCTCAGATTGCAGGCTGAAGAGGGGAAAAGTGACATTGACTATTTAGCATCTAAAACTACAATTCCAGAGATATTAAAGTATGTTAAACTCCAGTGCACAGGTAGTGTCAAGCATGAAAATACTGCTTAGCAGCATTCAGTCTGTTTTTTAATACGCAATCCATCAGGGCAAGTTAAGTGGGAAATCAATAATCTTTGGCAACACTTCCCCTGCTAGAAATGAATACAGCAGTCTAAACAGAAATTGATGTGCTAATGAAGAGCTTAAACAGCCTCGCTACAGAGAACTGAAAATTAACTTGAAATGACATGTACGTTTTCACAGTAAAATCTCAGCTTGACATGAGTTTACTTTGTCGGTAAATTGATCTGTCCTTTGTTTCAAGAACCGGCCGGCTGGCACTTTCACCTTTCTTGTACAACAAATTTAATTACTTGAACTTCAAGAATAAGATACCTGAGCTCCAGTAATCTCACTATCTGTCACGGTCAGAGAAGCCCCGGTGAGCACGCAGACTCCTGTTCCTTCACACTTCAACACGCAATTTGCTATCGTCATGTGGCCAGATTCAACAACCACGATGCCATCGACTGTGCCCTGCTGTACCAGTGTAAGCTGCATTAATTTTATATCTTGAGCTTTGGATAACACAAAGGTATCGTGAGTTGGTTCTGAAACAATCCTGGTTTCTTCCGGTTTTCCAGTTCCTAATGGAAAGGGGAAAAAGTTAATAGTAACAAAAAAATTCTATGAAGGATAATACTTGGTAGTTGGTTTCTTAAATTGTTAGTTTACTTTAAAATTCTAAACCTAATTATTAAAAATCCAGTTAAAAATCACAAATTAATCCAGTTAAAAGCTCTGGTAAGTATATTTTTACTTGACCTTTTGCTGAGTGTCACTGATCAGAACTGCTTTGGAGTTGTAGTTCGTAAAGATGGAGGTAAATTAAGAAGAACACAATACGAACCTTTAATAGTGATATCTTCAGTTAACATGGATAAGTTTACAGCCTTATATTCTCCTGGAAAAATCACGATGGTGTCTCCACTGTAACAGCTTTCTAAAGCCGCATTCAAATTCTCATGATGCTGAAGTGGAGCATCCAGAGAAAAGTTCTTAATCTGTACAGGAAAGAGAGAGCACAACTTCCTAGATTTGAGCAAATTCAGAACGAAACAGTGTCTCATCTCAAATGCCAACTGGTCTTGGTTTTGTTTAGCAGAGCTTAGCTGACTCGTCTACAGTTTGAATAAGGAAAAAGTTTCCCTTACCATTTCAGCTGTCATAGTTTTAGCTACAGTATGAGTTACAGTTTTCCTATCATCTCTGTACCCTTTCCTGCGCCTTAGTATCCTTGGGGTCAATGGTCCATGGGCTCTGAAAATTAGAAGAAATCTATGTACTACGGTTAACTTTTAAGCAGAACATTTCCAATGCATATGAAAAATGACTTAAAGTTATGCTAAATTTATTGCATTGAACAGAAATGTGCCTAATGCCAGATGTGCAACCGATCCATCAATTTGGAAAATACCACAGACGAACAGGGAGGTGGATTGATGAAGATTTTAATTATACTCATTTTACACAGGAATGTTGCTTCATTCACTGTGTGGACAAAGCTTCCGATAAGTGGCATTCCTGAAGGTGTTTTCTAAATATATTTATACTTATCCTCCACCTTTCCTCCTCTCCCTTTGCAGGCCTGATCCATTCTGGGACTTTGTCATGAGAAAGAATTTGAGGATTTAGTATCCAAACTCTCAATGTGGGAACTGTATGGGCATGACCTGTAAGATACTCTTAGAGCAGAAAACTTCTGGGAGAAATTCCCAGTGACGCAATATTTTCCAAGGCAGTACTATAAACTTCTCTCTATATATATATGTATATATTTAATCTGAACTATGAGCTTTGCTAGTACAATATAAGCATCTGTCGTGGGCGGAAGAGTAGAATGTGACATTCAAAGTTCTGCTACTACAAGAAAAGACTATCTGAGATAAATTTAAGAAATGGGAGAAAAAGAATCTGTAAATACCAGCTGCTGATAAGAGCTCAATAGTCTCAGGACAAAGAAAGACCATGTATGTAAAAGTCAGATTTAAAACAGAGCAAGTTATCTAAAAATACAAGGACAAATTATGATAAAAAGCATAAAATATTTACTCTTTATTATACTGTGCCTGATACCAGGCACAGTTTTTTTTTTTTTTTTGCTCAGTATGTTTCAGCCCAACCCCTCCTCTTAAGCTGTATTTCTGATCGTGAGGGCTTCTGGTCCATAATCACGCTAGTCAAAATTAAGGGGCTTATATGTTACCTGAGAAAAAAGAACTTTCTCCTTGATACTGCCAGACTTTTTATGTGATTCTAGATAGAAGATTTAAGCCAGTTTCACGTATTAATTGTACGCCCTTTACATTCTGTGTGTTATGCTTAAGGCATCTGCAAATAAGTCTGTGGAGATGCAGGCACTGAAAACTACAAAGTAGTTCCACATTGCTAAATGACCTGGAAATCAATCTCCAGGCTACTCCAGTACACAGTCCAAAGCAATCTTTTTGTTTTTTTCCACCCAACATTGTTGACCTTAATCCTAATTTCTAAAAAGGTTACAATAGCACTTTGCTCTTCAAAAGTAAGCGTTGGAATAATTCAGTCATTAGTTTTCATAACAAACTTGCATACTTTCATCATAACACTATTAAAAGATCAGGCTAAAATGTTAAATATACATAGTGATGGAGTGTAAATATTTATTTATAATAAAATGCATTAAATGTACATTTATTAATACTTCAACTGTGCATAAAGAGAATGCCACTCAGCCTCTGCATTAAAAAAGCTAGAGTCCAAATAAAAAATGTAACTCTTTAATGGACACCAGGATGAATAAAACACAGTTTGCTCTGGAAGTGCATGGCGAGATGGATTAGATTTCACACCTTTAAACTATGCAAGCTCACAGTGCACAGCTGTCTGTTCCCACTCTTTAGCCTCCCAGAACCTTACCTGGGGAAGCTCAACCCTGCTGACTGACATTTCTGCCAACAGTTTCAGTAGAGTGTGAAAAAGAGTGACTGATGGACAGCCCAGGAGCTGCTTCCTTAGGAAGAGGCCCCAAAATGGCCAGCCTGTTATCAGGCCAGCCTGATATCAGGCTAGCCTGTTATCAAGTACTGTGATGCAATATGGCAGCTGCTACCACTAGCAGTGCTACCACTAGCACTAGAATTTTAACATTTCTAGTTTCTAAATGGTTGACTCTGCAATTTTAACCTTATTTAATTTTGCTCACTTATGCAGTGTGAATACACACACCTCCCCTCTTGAAATGTAATTTAGTTCTGAAACTGCCAATGACTCAGAATACTCCTGTCCTTACTCCTATAAGAGAGATTTAAATTTTGCTATTGAATAGCTGTACAAGAAAGGGCAAATCACACTTCACTTCTCTGTAATAATGCCATAAAAATATACAAACAACAAATATTAAACTTGTACATTTTGCTACTTGTTAACAAAAAAATAATCTGAAGATAGCAAGCAACAAGCATTCCTTGGAATAGTTTTTGTTTGGAATTTTCAAGTAGCTGATAACTTGGAAGGGTTACCTGAGGCGCAGGTCCTCCCAGATCTTCAGCAATCCACACAGCATTACTAGTTCATAGTACTTTTTCCAGCACTCCACAACTTCTTCTTCTGTGGGTTCTTCTTCAATGTTACTTTGATACTGAATCAATTCCAAACGCAAAACTTTATACTTCTCCAGATGTTTCTTGAAACGGTGACCCAGGGGAGCAGGAATAGTTCCATTCTGAATATCACACCAACTTTAAAAAGCAAGATGTAAACAAGAGGAACTATACATTTTTTGGTAAGATACGTCTTTTGATAAGATACTTACAGTTTAATTCTTTCTTCTACCAGAGCTGCGTATGTCTCACAGCTTTCATCAGCATCCCAGTCCCTCCAAATGAAATCATAAAAGAATCTGTAGGATATAGTCACATGAAAATACGTAAGTGGATAGAGCAGCAGTATTTTTTTAGGCTGACAAACTAGTTTTAACTTTCTACTGAAATTCAAGCCACAAAAATGGGACACAGTATATACAACACTGCGATTTATTTTCCTGAATATATACAACACTGCAATCTAGTTTGCTGCAAGATAAACCTGCTTGATTCTGCATCTCCATTTTCCTGGTCTGTTTTTGCCTGTTTTAAGTACCTAGAGAGAGAAAATTTCCATAGCATGTTTGCAAATTACATAGTTGGCAAAAAGGGTAAGACTAAGTAAGTAGTTCATAGCATGTTTCCACTCTATCATTATTTACCTTCAATACCACCCGATCTTTGGGGTAGAGCAAGATGTGTATGGAAGAACAAAAGAAAAATACAACCCCCAAATACTTTCCCACTCTCTTCAAAACACATTGCTGTGAACTTAACCTATTTGGAGAACTCTAACTCCCCAGACAATCCTCCAAAGATAACAAAAGATAAATTCTGCACCACATGAAGAACAGGCAGCTGTCAGATGGGATAGTTTTCTTCTACACAACCACATATTATATAGCCCACAAAAATAAAGCTGCCATGAAAACAGGATCTGCTGGGCGATCTCAAAATTCTTTGTTTCTACCTACAGATGTCTCACAAAGATAGTTATCTCTTCACACACACTTGATGCTTATACTGCATTTCCATAAATATCTTGAAACTTTAACATATCAGAAGCAGCAGACTGAGGAGAAACTGCCTTTTTTTGATTTTTGCAAGGCTGCATTTCCTTTAACTAAAAGATTCCTCATAATAGGAGAAATGGAAAAGGAAGAAAGAAGGTAAGACAGTTCCAAGATCTTCTGTCTTCAAAAGATTTCCTTAGAAATCTGATTTTCTTATCTTTATCCTTAGATTTAAAGGAGTAAGAAAGATTCTACTTTTAAAAATCAAAAATAAAAGCATGCAAGAAATCCCAGATCACTTATGTCTCAAAAGGGACAAAACAACCTCTAACTAATAAGCTAATTTTTGTGATTGTCTAGTTTGTAATCTGAATTGTGAAGAAAAAAAGAGAGCCTTAAAACACCCACCCACACATACACACACCCAAACTACTTGGATCACTGGGGACAACTGATGTTGGGAAAACAGATGAGCAGTAGCAGCACTGTTTACTGCATGGCCTTTTACAGCTGCAGTAAAATTCCTTAGTGCTAACACAGACATTTAGATTGGCTGGTGGAGCTGGCAGGCTCTTTGCGTGAATAGCCAGAAACTCTGTGAAACTTCTGGAGTGGAATTCCACTTAGTTCATCCTTTGGGCAAGGCAGCAGGAACAGAAAAGGGGGGGAAGAGGGTGGAAGAGCGAAAAATTTAAAAAAATTGCACCTCTGTCTGGGGGGCCAGTTATTCCAGTACAGCCTAGAAAGAGTGGTGCACTTCTTTTGTTAGCTTGCTGGTACCAAATGACATTGGGCTGCTCTGCTACACCGAGAAAGAAGAAAATGAGCAAGTGCTACAGAAAAAGCAGCCTTGTTATGCTGCACCGACCATAAGGAACAGACAGAAAATAGACACCCGGGTCCTAGCAGTAAGAAACTCACATCTCCATCCTGCATCCTGTGAAATAAGTTTCCTGGGCACATGACACGGACTTTCTCAAAATACATTTTCAGTTTTTACCACAACTCAGATCCAAGTTTTTTTGAGATTCCTCTTATGCTATTATAAAACAAGGTAACCTTTCAAATATTCCTGCTGTAGATACAACTCCTTAACGTTTTATCAGCTGTGAATGGTAAAACAGTACAAAATAAAATGAATACCTCACAATATCCAAAGCCTGAGCAATTTCAAACACGGTGTTGTCCTGTCCCTCTACAGGGTAGATTTCCAGCAAAGGGACGCAATGGTCCAACTCCTCCAAAATATTATCTACCAATTCTCTTGGCATATTCGCAATATTAGAAGCAAATGGTTCAACGACAGATATAGAGGCTTTGATCTGAAATGATGAACTCTGAGGTGGTTTCCAGGTAACCTGAATTAAAGAAAGGGCTACATACGTCAGTTTCAGTACCTTTTTATACTAATATCATGATACACATAAAAAGCATGATAGAAATAGGGCTTTTTGTATGATCTTCCAATTCAACTCTATTTTTTTTTTAACGCAATTCCTGAAAGTTTCACATACAAAAGTGGTCTGCAATATTAAATTAAGAGTCAGTATTTGTGCGAATAGCATCTTATATATTCTGCTGGGGAAAAATTAAAATAAGATATGAGTGAGTCATTTGCAAGCTACCTACAGCGTACATTAAAAATAATGGCTATCAGGTAGCCATAGTAACTAGTGTCTACAAGTGGACAACAAAAGCACATTTAAACTGTCCCAAAACCTAGAATTATATTTTAAAGGATGGTTATTTTACCCACTGCTTGTGACTCAAAGTTATGAAAAAAAATGCAAATAGATTATTTAGTTTTTCTACACTAAATAAGTTGTCTTAGGCGCTTGCATTTTTGATGAAGCTTCATTTTTGGAAGGAAACTTTCCAAGTCCAGTCTCTATGATGGTGATCTTCGCAAGAGACTGAACGGAAATTTTCCAACAAAATCCTAAGTAAGAAGAGTTACAGTAACATTAAATATGTACTGAGGTTTGTTTTATTTTACAAAAGATGCTCCAAGTAAATGAGCCTGGTCAGTAAAGTTCAGTAAATTTTAGTCAGAAGCGTGGTACATCCAGAGCTATCTGGCTGACTAAGACGAAAGCCATCTGTAAGGAAAACTTAACAATCAGTGTAGGTAAGTAAGTGATCAAAAAGAGTTGAACATATAGTGGCTGCAAAGATACAATGTGTATGAAAGCAGTCATATTACTTCTGCATATCATAATGGAAAGCTTACTTCTGAAATACATCTAATTCTCATGACCATCATTTTTATAGTCTTAAAAATTGGAGAATGTTCAGTGAGATCACAGAATATTCAAGGCCAAAATATGTCTAAAGAAAAGACTTCAACCAATTTAGCTTATTTAAGAGACGACTGTGAACTTCATCCTTAGCTGCAAGTATTTACTTACCAGAAGTCATAAAAGAAAAGCTTAGTTTTCTTTCTAAAGAAAAAAAAAATCTACTTCCATTACAACATGCTGTGCTTAGCAATGCTCATTCTATCTCACAGAAACATAACTTCCTTCACTTCTAGAGACCCTGAGTGTAATTCTGTTACATTAAATATATTAAATTGTTTATTATAGGTCATTAACCTACTGATTCTAAAATTAGTTTGCATGAATCATCAAATGCATGAGAGCTGAAGATAAGAGACAGCCAGAGAAGTTACCTCAACAAGTATTCCAACAGAAGGTATAACTAGATCTTCTGAATTAATGAAGAATAGGTCTGGATTAGCCTTCCAGATTCCAAGCCAGTTGTTTTCTTTCATCTTCAGTTTTTCCAAAAGGTATTTGTTCATTGCATCACCAGCCTCCTCTGCCTATTTTAATAATTTAGGACAAAAGATCTACGTTACCTCTACGTTACCTATGAAAAGCTAAAAGACAAAGGTTATAAGAAAATAAAAATCTCTGCTGAGATGAGATATATCACATTAATACAACATGAGTTGCACACTTACTCTGGAACTGAACATTCCAAAAATACGTATTTTTGTGCTATTTTGTGCCAGTAATTATTTCTTCAAAGCTGACATTTACTGAACATTTCAAATTCCACAAGCCCCAGAAGGTGTGAGAAAACATAGGAAGTTGTGATATACAAATTCAGAAATGATAATTTACTTGGAGTAATGATTCTGACACAATGCAGTACCAAAATCTGAAAGTATTTTCCAATTGAGACTGGCACAACAACAAAGCTGGCTGCTCGCTACCTGTCCATGTTGTACAGAGTGTAAATCTTCCAGGTTCAAACCAGCAGGATTTTCTTTATCTTTGAAAAAAGAGACAGCTCATTTCCCTTTTCTTTCTTAGGTGCTAGATTCTCTTGCTCTATTAACTGGGTTTTGATTTGCAATCCAGGCAAACAGTAATAGCTGCTACCAGTATACTTCATTTTTTTCTTGTTTTTATGACAGTCACAGAACTGATTACATGGTTCTTATGTCTTACCAGAGTACATTAAATGTCTGTTGTTGTTGACCATACACAGCACTTTGCAGAGAACGAGCATTATGATTCCCTAAATACCCCAAATACATAACAAAACCAAACACCATTCGTGGTGTATTAGTGCCATAAGGCATGTGACATGGTATTTCCAGTGTCAGTGGCCATGCCCTTCCTGATGCGCAGAGCTGTCACCCAAACCGAACTGCCGGCCGCAGCATCAGTTGAGCACGGCAGGCACCTTCCGGAGCGCCACTCCCCGTGCAATCCCCGTGCAAGCGCTGATGCTGAGGCCCTGCGGAGCAGCGCGGCGGCCGCTGCAGCACGGGCCCCTCGCTCGCGCTCCGCCTCTCGCCCCCTCGCTGCAGGCAGCAGCGCTGCTTCCCCCCGGCCCGCGGCGGCGCCCACCTTGCAGCCGCGCAGCAGCGTGTCGCAGTAGAGCGCCACCATGTCGCTCCTGGACACGGCGTCCAGGTGCGGCGGGCACTGCGGCGGCAGCGGCGCCGCTTCGCCGCCCTCCTCGCTCACGCTGGGAAGCGGCGGCGGCGGCCAGCGCAGCCGCNCGCCGCGCACGACGCCATGTCGCGTGCCCGCCGCCTCGCGCCCAACGGCCCCTCCGGCACGGCGCCAGCCGGGCAGCCAATGGGGCGCGGCGGCCGTTGGGCGGGAAGCGGCCGTTGTCGCGCGGCCGTTGGCCACGTTCTGTCACGTTCTGGTCACGCGGCGGCTGCTGTCGCGCGGCCGTTGGGCACGTTCTGGTCACGCGGCGGCCGCCGGAGCTTCCCGCCTTTTTCCCAGACTGAGGCGCCCCGCGATGGCTGCGCCGGGGGCTGCCTCGCGCCATGGCCGGGCTGGGCTGCGCCGCCCGAGGCCTCCCTTCCTCGCTGCCCAAACGGTGGCGCTCGGGGTGCAGCTCACGTGTCACCTCCACAGGGTTTGTCCCGTGTCGCTGCAGAGCCATCGAGGGTTTGGCCGTGGTTTCAAATTGTAGCCTTCAACGAAGCAGTAATCCAAGGGAAACCAGCAAATTTATTTTCCATAATTTGTCAGTGAGATGAGCAATTGCCACCTTGAGGTAACGCCAGTTTACACTCTTGGACCTCAACGAGTTGGCAGCCCCGGCTACGCAAGGCGCTGGGAGAACGTCTGTGTCCCAACGGCGAGTTAGGTATGAGGAAAATATTAACTGTCTGCTGTCACTTCAGAGGGCCAGTTAAATTATCTGTCGTCTATTTATGCAGTTTAGTACATTCTTTTTTTTCCTCTCTTTTGTGAGGAAAGCTCAGGTGCGAGATTTTACAAATAAGGAGCTTCCCCCACAGCTTGGCTGAAGAGCAGGACAAAGGAGCAGGAGACTGAGTGGAGCCATGAGTTGAGGGGGACAAAAGACCATCTGCCAAGAGTTGAGGGCCTTTACAAATAGGGGAAATAGGGCAGTTCCCCTTCATTCTTCAGCAAGGGGGACAAAGGAGTCAGGTGACCTTAGGTGTGAACAGGTGGAGGGAGGCAGGAGTTTGGCGTAGGCGGGCCGGGAAGGCTGTAACTCCTGAGTCCCTTGGCCAATGGGGAAAAGGAGAGGGCGTCTCTCGTCGGGAAATAGGATAAAAGGGGGCTGCGTTCCCCAGCAATTTGAGAGACCCCACAGGGATATGCCTGGTGGACTCTCCCTTTATTCGAATAAAGCTTTAAGATCTATGCCCGATGGACTCTTCCTTTATTCGAATAAAGTCTTAGTTCTTCTCTGTCTCCTTTTTGGACATTTCACTTCTGGACAGCGAGAATTTTCTGCACACTTTGAAAATACAAATGTTACTTAAGTGAAGCCCGGCCATGTAGATTTCCGTGCCTAAGCAGTTATTTCCCCTTGCCCCAAAAGATGGAAATTGTTTGTTGAATCCTGGACTCCTGTACTTTAAATGAATACTAGCGAAAGCTTTCAAATATGATTAACTCGGCAGGTTAACGAACCTCCAGCTTGGCTCATCTGAGTCGGTCTCAGATCAAGGAAGGACAAGATGTGACCGGAAGATACTCAAAAAAAGTGAGGCAAAGAAAAGAAAATGATTATTTTCCCAATTTAGGGCAAGATGAAAAGAACTCTGAATGATTATCTGGAAAACTGTGTGAGGAATTATTTTTGTGTTTGCTTAAATGAATCGGAAGTGAATACCCGGAGATACCCATTTAGCAAAATTCATTAATTCCAATTTGTCCATTATGCAACAAACTTCATTGTGAGAAGAAACAAAGATGGTTCTGTAAAAAGATGCTGAGTCTGTTTGCTTTGCCTTTTTTTTTCCTTGTTGTTGTTTGCTTTGTTGGCTTATATTTTTCAATATCTAGCTGAGAATTCTGTCTGCAACATGGGAAGAAATGAAGAAACAGTGCCAAGAGAGGTATCCAGAAGTTGTCAATCATCCGTATAAGTTAAAGAGAAATGTATTCTCGGAAATAAATTGAAAATGCGGAGAACACTGCAAGCATTTTCAGGCCAAAATGAGTTACGTGTTTCTCATGATGCTTACCGGTTTTATCCAGTTTACATTTCAGTGTTTTCTTAGTGTTCTAAACTTTTTTTTTTTTTCATTTTTTCCTGTCCCTTTTCCCTTTTTATTCTTCATTTTCTTCAGAGGGAGTGGAAGGGAAAAGTAGGAAGCCAATAGGTAAGTTGCCAGCCACTGGCAACTGTACTGCCTCAAATGCTGTTAGTACCTATGAGTTATATCTCTAATGCCAGCAACTTCTTTGCGATTATATAGGAACTGCTGCAAGCCTCCTAACGTAAGTCTCAAATTTCTAGCAGATTAATATATTCACAGGAAAAAAAAAAACCACTGTAATTTATTGGACTGTTTGGCACTTTTATGGACAATCTTAGCAGAGATGCCAGTCCTAAATGAGCTTGGGGACTACCTGTATCCCAGTTTATCTATCTCTAAACATCACACATTTCTACTTTTGGAACTAAATGTTGAACTTTACAATCACAGAATAGCTATAGTCTATTATTTCCTTTGGGAAATATGAAAAACACTTCAAAATCCCAGGTTATGTCCTACCGTATATGTAGGAAGGAACCTAAACATAAAATCATCAAATGATATTTCAGTTCTTATCCACCTCTTTTTATTCTGTGCTAAATTTTAGCACTTGTATCTTACAGCCTACTGAGATAACATCATCAGGACACAAGCCAGCCCTTCCTTCTCTTGAAGCTTGATGTTGTGACTAACACAATTTAGGGCAATAAGTGTTTGAAGACCTGCACCTGCTTCTGAAAAAGGTAGCCCTGTCATCTTTTGATCATCATTTCATTATCCTCAGGTTATCTGAGTATAGCACAGAGAGGTAGTTTATCCACCTGAGAGGCTCAGTAATGATTCTTAGTTTAGGAATGGTTACATGAAAATTTACTTGTTTCACCTAGATTAAAATCCTAGGTACTAAACAGTCTTTTCTCCTTTTCAGGCTGTTCTTGTACCATATGATCCATTCTGTTCTTTGTGGGAGTTTCCAGTCATAAGAATTTATTGACCAAGGTATTTTTACTGTTGTTGATTCCTAAAAGTATTGCAAAGTTAGGGAAATGATCTGGAATCTGCTTTGGCTCCATTGGTATTAAATATTCACTCCAGAATTATTACTCTTAAAGCATAAAATAAGGTAATCTCTCAGATTCTAGATTGGATTAAGAGTTGGCAGTAACAAAGGTTTTTCTGACTTCTAAATAACATAGATATTAGTTTTAAGTCCTGAGAACATGGCATTGTGGCTTTTCATACTTCTGTAACTACAATTAAAATCTGCTCCCTTTGTGTGAACTAGAAGACCTAAGTGAAAAGAGCATATCAATATTCTTTTTCAAATGGTCCCTTTAAAGACATCATTCTCTTACTCCATCTCATATAGGAATACTCTTTTCTGTGTCAGAAATGAAATGTGTTTATGGGAAATATGCTACAATGCTTTGACAGGCTCAAGGATTTCAGTAGATGAAGAGATGAAAAAGAACATGTATTTATGGAGATATCAGAGTTAATTTTGTTTTTTATTAGGTCAGTGCAAATTGAATGAGTGAAATGTGACTATCACTCCATCCATCAAAGGGGTCTTATAAATGTACATGTCAAAGATGAAATTGCAGTCAAGAGCAACAAGTGGATTTTGAGTTCTGCCCTGTTTCAGAATCTCTTTATTAGAATTAATTAGCTTGTAAATGATAGCCTAGAGCACAAGGGGAAGACTTAAAGGAAGTCCTACATACATACTTTAGAATGTTCATTAGCTAAGAAACACTTACTTTGCTAGAAGCTTTAATGTATTAAAATTAATATATTCTAAACCAGTAACTTTAAACTGCTTTTTTTTTCCTTTGTGTGAGAGTTTTTCCATTGTTCCTGTGAACCTCCCACATTTGGATGTATGAGCCCTTGCTCCACTAAGTGGGATTTGTGGTAATATCTTCTGTTCCTACCTATTTCTCTTTAACATTCTTACCCTCGTCTCAGTCCTATTCTAGTTCTTCCTTCCCCAAACCCTGTCTGCTCCATGGGGCTTCCTGCTTCCTTATTTCTCTTTTGCTCTGCTGTGTCCCCTCTTCTCTCAAATACATTGATCAGGTAGATTATTTTTGAACCTGAACAATTTCCATGACTCTCCTGAGATTCTGACATAAGAGCATCAGCTCGGCATCACTTTCCTTTCTTTCTTCTTTTCGCTTCAGAAACTAAAGATAAGGGGAGAGCAGTGGCAATCAAACTTTCCATTGGAAATGCAGCAATGGATTTGTAATATATCCATGTTCTTTGTACTAGTCTTTAGAGTGTGCAGATTAATTTTAACACAGAGACTATTTCATCATTAAAACATGAATACTCCTTTTGAGAAACAAATAGATAAGATGCACCAAGAAGTAGCATCAAAGGTAACAAAATCTACTGAAAATAGGATAATTCGCAAGCCTGTGTAAGAGCATGTACTGTGACATCGTGTTAAGTAGTCTGATACAGTCTTACTATAGAAACCATAATTGATTTTTATACCATATATACACTTACTGCAAAACAAGAAAATACACCTTCTTCATAGAATAAGTTGAATATTTTCTCAACAGGTTTTCATTTTATTTCATTTCATATTGTTACACTATAATTTATTATTATAGTGTAATTATATTTATGTATTTAGTGTTGACTTCAAATTGCTGTATCAGTGAGCTGTAGCTGCAGAGTTTTCTGCATGATTGATATATGATACTTGTTTATTGAGAAATAATTAAATCTTTCTGTTTAATGTTATGATTAACCTGTCATAACATCCTGTATTTTCATGAACTATTTTTGGCATTTTGTCTTGCATTGGTGCCTTGTAATGTAGTAGTTTCAGAGAGAACACACGGAGAATAAGATTTCTGTCTACTGTACAAAAGATGAACTTTTATGTCTATGTACACAAATTTTCCTTACAGATAACGGGATGAGGGATTGATTATTATCTGTAACACTGACTAGATGCAAGTAAACTGAAATTTGATTCATGCTCTGCTCATGTTTGTAACAAGTGGGTCATCTTCTTGCTGCAGAAGTGAGTCAAATAAATTTCTTCCTAGGAGAAGATTATTCCTTTACTTGCAGTTGGGTAAGCAGTGTATGTCCTACTCCAGTATAAGCAGGTCAATCTACATGGTTAGGAAACCAGCTGAAAGGGCCAAAGGTCGTGTTCAGGATGACGCTGTCAGTCTTTTCCCCTCTGGGACTGTTGGGGTGTAAATGGATCTCCTTTTGTTACGTGGTTTCCTGTGCTGCAGTTTTGACGTGCTTTAGATATGGCCCTGCATGACATAATTTTGTTTTTTTCCCCTGTCCCGCAAAGTCTTTCCTAACAACAACCTGCTGACAGAAGGGGATTGAGAACTGCATAGGTTTGCTGGTAGGAATGATCTTAACTTCTGAGAAATTATTTTCTGCATTGCATGTGGCATGACAAAATGAAAATCATATTGATATCTAGACCTTGGCTAATCCTTCATGTTGTATCAGACCAAAGATGTGTGTAGTAGTATCATCAACTATTTCATTTTTAAATGGCACAATAACAGAATTTCAGTCAGAAATATATATGGTGCTACTTTAAACACACTCTTACTGCAGGAAAGTTAGTTATCACTACTGGAAGAGACCAATCAACTTGTGGTCATCTTTCGTTGATGTTTTAGCCACATGCTGTATTCCAGCTTTCTCAGAATATAACTAATTAATATTGTCAAGGTTTTCCTTTAATTCTCATATCAATTTATGTCTAATTAAGTAGAGTTTCCTGTTTCCTAAGCATACTTCTGGAGATGCTTCTGCCATAAAAGCAGATTTGGCTTTACACAAAAGCAAGCTTACCTTTGTGAACATTCCTGATCCTCAAAAGATAACCAGGATATCTTGTGGTGATAGCTATCTTATGATCACTGGCACTAAATCAGAACTTAGTCTTTGGCCGGATTTGACAAAGCTGATGCCTTTAAGCAGTACAGAGATCTGGACGGAGATATGAAAATAGCTAGGAGAAGATTACTTAGAATTAGAAATGGGAAAGTACCAGTCTGATGAGTAAGTACATAATCTTCCCAAGCCTTTTGGTTAGAATGTGCTCTCAATTTGTCCTGTTTAAGTTTCTTAACTGAAGATACTGTTTTTTTTCACAATTTCTAAAACAAGGAAAAGTCTTACCTACCTCACAAAAGTAGTATGAAAGCAGAAAAGCTTGCAACATGAGTCAGAGCTCTAAGTCTGACACTATTTTTTTTGACCCAAGCCCTTTAACACAAATTAAAGCATTTCTATGCTTTAGAATGGGTTATCTGGCAAAGAACAACTTATTAATTGGGAAAAATCAATTTCTTTTTCTGTGAAAAGGTCCTAAAATCACTTTTTTTTTTTTTAATATTATCAACTAGCCCTCCTCTGCCTCTCCTTAGCAGAATGACTAAATCATTTAGTCATACAGGATGATGGTAGTATATGAAATGTTTAATATTGGTTCCAGCAAGAAAGAGATCAGTAAAATCTGGAATAAATGGGATTGATCCTACTTATGTTTCTTCCAGATTTTTGCAAATGGATAGTGATAACTCCTGTGTACATTCTCTAAGGAGTCCTTAGCTGCTGCTTCTTCCTGAACTTATGTTCCTGTTCATTCTCCAGTAGAAATACAGTGTGATGGCCACTACCCTCCTTTAAGAACAGGTCAGTAAAATGTTCTTCAGCTTCTGCCTTGTGCCTGTTTTGTGCATAAAAACTGATGTTTGAAAAACTATTTTGAAGTTGATAAATACTGTAAGAAAAATAAATGTGGTTAAAAACATAAAGTGATTAACAAACATCAAACATCATATTCCTGGGAACTTATGACCAAAAAAATCTACATCATTTACATAATAATGTGTCAATACCGTGAAAATGGTTTCTTGTGGTTCGTGATAGAATCATCCTCTAGCTTTACATTTTAGGATAAAAGAGCTGAAATCCTTTTTTCTGAGATGTGAAAAGGAAAATGTGAAAATAGAAGAGGCTTGCACAGTGAGAAACCAAATGTTGTTTAGTTTTGAAGTGATTAAAATTATGAACAATATCTCAGTCTCTAGATGATTACAGATATAAGCAAGGGGGGCAGCTTCATTTGTTTCTTTTAAGATGCCTAAGTGTGTTAGTAGTGGCCTTTGGAAGTAGCAGACCTGAGCTCCATAGACTTAAGTGGGCTTAAGATCTATTAAGGTAAAAGACTCTATTATTTAATGCTATTATTAGATACAGAATGCCATACATTGAGGAAATATTGTGTATCTTAAATTGCTTCTGTTTACAGTCTCTTATAGTTCTGTATAGCATAGTTCTGTATAGTACAGCTCTATAGAAATAAGTGTGTGTGTGTGTGTGTGTATTTACTGTATGTATAGTATAGTTATAGTTTAGTTTCTAGCCTAATGATCAACTAGTTTGCAACTTCAGTGTAGTCCAGGCACAGGCGTTCAGTCATTGTGTTGTTTAAACCTGTTTTGAACAGTGGCAGCTTGGCAGTAAAACACCCCTAGAACTGCCCTGATAAAAGCAGCAGTGGAAAATATTACCGGGAAGAGTGTTGATGTAACTGTGTCCAAATCCCAGTTTGGAAAATTGTCTTCCTTCCCCCCACCTCCCAGGTCTTTCCTGAAGGCTATCGAGTGGGTGAGTCACACTGAAATCCGTGATTCAGCAGGAAGCTGGAATGCAGATAATGCCAAGTTAAAAGAGAAGGTGCAAAGAACTGAAAAGTAAACAGTCACTTTGGCTAAATTTTCAGTTAGTTGCCTGTACCCAAGAGTATTCCAGCGTGCTCCATTCCCAGCCTCTGCTTCCTACTGTACACACACCCCATCCCACCCCAAAGACTAAAGTGCAGGGAAGCTTAATGACAGGAAATGCCTCAAATGCATTTTAAACCAGTTAAAGACTGTTGATGGCTCCTGGGGGCCTTGACTCTCCCGGAGCATTAGATCTTACTGAAATTGCCCTAGACCCTGCCCTGAACACGTTGCAAAGTCGCCTTGCATAGCATTCCCGGAGCACGTTCGTCTTCCCAGGCTGTTGCTGCTGCATTTTAGTAAGGAGCATTCAGCTAAGGGCAACGATCTCGGCGGGCAGAGGTGGAGCCGCAAAGCTGTGCAAACAGACGGGCCTCTGATCTTGCCCAAGAAAAGGGGGCCACAGGGGGAGCTTCTCTTTGAGCACCGGCCAGCGGGGGCACGTGGCCACGTTTAGTCCCCCCCCCGCACCGGAAAGGGCAGCGGGTGCCAAGTCCCTTGAGGTGCGACTGTTCCTGCGGGTTGTTTCCGTGCCAGGTTCTCCTGAAGCGCCCCAGGGTGCAGAGGAGGGCAACAGGTCATGCAGCAGATCATGAAGCAGCAAAGCAGCGGGAGGAAACACAACGTCCCCATTGCTGCAAAGGGACGGATCCGAGGACACCGAGAGGGCCAGGGCAGGTGGCAGCCCTCCCTGCTCGCGGTACCCCCGGGCGTCAACCCGCATCCGCAGCTGGAGCTGGAGGCGGCGCAGCCTCCGCGGGACAGCGCTGTCATTGCGGCCACCGGGCTGGCCCGGACCCGGCCGTGGAGGACGGCCGCTCCGGGCAACCTGCCCGCCTGGTATTAAATTTATTTTTTAATTTATTTATTTCAGGGTGCACTCGAGGACTGGCTGTTGGTACCAAGGTACCTCCGCTCGCGCGGCGCCGCGGCCGCGGTGAGTCCCACCCCGAGGGGCATCGCTCTTTTAAGGGGGGGCGTGGCTTTTGCGTCGGGGAGGAGCTTGTGCCGGCGCGCGCCCCCGCGGGACATTCCGGGGGCGGTGGGCGCGCGGCCGCGCCGTGCC